>BGPR01012970.1:32536-43149 GCA_013235015.1 Araneus ventricosus | reverse complement strand
AAAATGCTTCGTTCAGGTTACGTATTGCTATTAAGCCTATTACACATGTTCAATTTGAAGATATGCAAAACCTCCGACAAGCACTCCCTATTTTTCAATAAGTTTTGAACCACTCGACACATTCAGTGCGGGTTCATTTTGGTTAACAGTTTTCGAGTTTTCGACGGTTTGGAGATTGTTCATTTTTTTTTCTTATTGTTATCTTGTCGATTGTAAAGTTTTTGTTGAACCTCTTGTGTGCTCTGTACTATCGTGTGTGTGGTTTTTTGTAACCTTATGGCCGTTCGATTTTGTTGTAAATGTTTGGCTTTGAATGCTATTTATTTTGATTTGGTTATCGGCATTTTTTTGTATGTGTTTTGCTTTTCAATGTTGCTTTCTGCGTGTTTGCTTTTTTGAGTTTTTGCGTTCTTTGTTTTTGCTAATCTTCTTGTGTTTTGTGTTTTTAATGCTAAGCTTTTAGTGTTTTTGCTCTTAATCTTTTTTTCTGTTTTGTGTTTTTAATGTGTTAAACTTTTAGTGTTTTTGCTCTTAATCTTTTTCTGTTTTGTGTTTTAATATTAAGCTTTTATTGTTTTAGCTCTTTGCGTTTTGTGTTTTCTTAATCTTTTGTACTTTACTTTTAGTCGGTTCTGGGTTGTGTTTCTAATCAATGATTTTAAATTATTCTGCTCAATCCTTGGGGTTCTTATCTTTAACAGTTCATTTCTTTGTTTCCCACCGGCCTGTGGAAGGCCTTACACCTCTTGGGTATGATTGTAGGGCGGTTGTAAAAAAAATAAATCATCGCTTGTTATTATGGATTTTCTTGTTCAAAGTGGTAATAATATCTAGCGCTGAAATGATGTTATTGTTAATGTTTAATAGTTTTCTTGGTTATTTCATGACATTTCGATTTCGAAGATATTGAATAAGATAAAGATAGTTTCCCTTTGAAGAAAGTGTATGTTTTTAGCGTGAGAAAAAAAAGAAACTGAGATTAGAATTCGTTGAAGTTCTCTGAATCATGCAACCGCTTTTTTTTATGAAAAAGATAATATTCTGAGCAATATTTTAAACTTTTAGATAAAAAACGATGAAGAATTAACAAGGAAGTAGATGACCATCTAATGTTTACATACATTCAGCGGATAATTTTTTAAATGGTGTCACGATATAGCATAACAATTCTATCGATGCAGGACCGCCCATATATTCCTTCATGCGAAGGACGATAGCCGTCGAAACGTCGATCTCGCCAAATTTCCACCCTTTCGTTCAGTGTGATTGATTTCCACACCCATGCGCGTGCTTTCTTAACTAGAGCACGGCTCATCCGGGTCATGTTTGGGAAGAGGGAGTTTTCTTACAATTCGGACTTAATGCCAGCCTGTGTGCGTTTTGAAGTGAATTTCCCTTATCTTTGATAGAGGAACTCGGACGTTCCGTATTTTCAGGTCCTCTATTTCAATGGCCTCAGAAATCAGAGGTTAACTTAAATTCATATAAAATGCCTCGCATTGTTTTCCTAAGATCCCAAAATCCAGCTAAACAAAATAAATTAATTTTTTCAAATCAACGTTATAACTTTAGACTTACGCAAAAAATAGTTAAATTCCAAACGCAACTTTCGAAGTTTGCTCGCAAAAAACTGATTCGACAACATTTACCGAACAATAGAAATGGCAAGAAAAAAGATTTTTTTTAATAATGCCTCGCATTATTTTCATAAAAAAACCTTAAAGCATAAAATAATTAAATTTTGGATAACGTTTATAACTTTATACTTACACAAAACTGATAACATTCAAACGCAGCTTTTCAAAGTTGCTCGCAAAAGAATCAGGCAGCATTTACCGAACAATAGAAATGGCAAGAAAAAAAGATTTTTTTATAATGCCTCGCATTGTTTTCCAAGTTCCAAAACCCTTAACATAAAAAAATAATTAAATTTTGAATCAACATTTTTACTAGACTTACAAAACTATTTAAAATTCCAAACGCAACTTTCCAAGTTCCTCGTAACAACTGATTCATTATAACATTTACCGAAAAATAAAGAAATTAAACTTGAAAGAATTTTTTTTTTTCCTTTATAGAAATCTCTATTTCAGTGGTACGTTTAAATTGTATTCAAAAAAACAAAGCGAGTTTTCTTGAAATTCCTGCATTCTTGAAGACGTATTTTATTCGTGTCTGCAAATGCAAACGCGATTCGGTGTGAAATGAAACAGACACCCGCAAGTAACTCAAGCGGTGGAAACTTTTTTTGTATGAGAATTTGACTCATTATGAGTTCTTATGCAAAAGCAAATTACGGATCTTTGCAGCTCAAAGTACCAAAGTCAAGGGTTTCATTGATTATAATTTATTATTTATAGAAATCTGTTTTAATATAAATATAGTTATGAAGTCAGATTACAACACAACACATTTAAAAGATGAACTTTAGAGGTGTAGCTGTTTATATATCTCTGTCTCCTCAGTGATAGGAATGATCCTGTAGGCTATTACGCTGTTTTTAAATCAGCGTTTGGAGCCAAAATGCTCCGATAAAATCGACAATCACCGTTTTTTAAACCATTTTCGGACTCTTTGGGAAGAGAAATCGGGTGAATTCAATTCGATGCACTTTCAACTATTTATGATGTAAATTAATACATTTGTAACATTTTCTTTTGTGTGACTTAACATTAAAAAATAAAACCACGCTGATAAACAATATTTTGAAAGTACCTGTTTTGTTAACATTTTTTTAAAATCATTTTTAAAAATTCCGTGCAGGAGAAAGTTTTTGAATCTTTTTTCAAAAATGTTCATTTTATTTTACAATATTATTTTGTAGATTTAGAAAAATACATTACGCAAACTTTGGTACTGAATTCAGGTACATTTAATATTAAACTTTCGTAACATTTTTTATTGTTACCCACAGTAAAAAAATAGTAGTTTATATCGTACAAATAAAAATTTCAGAACTGAACCCTG
This sequence comes from Araneus ventricosus, assembly GCA_013235015.1. Classification (NCBI taxonomy): domain Eukaryota; kingdom Metazoa; phylum Arthropoda; class Arachnida; order Araneae; family Araneidae; genus Araneus; species Araneus ventricosus. Next base: position 40,182 of record BGPR01012970.1, on the reverse strand, counting down.
AATTTGCTAGCGCATTTTCTTAATACATGTTAATAAACATAATACCCCAAAATTTTAAAGCTCCTTCTCAAAAAAAAAAGCAATCATTTATAAAAAACTTCAAGTGACAGAAAATCCAACTTTATGGAGATAAATTTAGAATTTGATAGCTGAATTTCTATAATATGTCATCTCTCTAATAAAGAATTAGATGTGTGAATGTTTGGCCTTTACAGGGCAAACCCACAGTTCAGAGCTACGAAATATGCCAGACATATATTATGGATGATGGAATATGAATCTCGGAGCATGTTTTTTCAAATTTTAATTAAAAATTAAGAAAAAGTTGGTCGTTTTTCCTTAAAATTTTACCAAAACATTAGAGCACAAAAATGATTTTTAATCATTATGAAAATTTAAAATCTATCTTTCCAATGATATTAAATAAAATTCCGCAATAATTTTCTCTAATTTTAATAATTTTTTTAGGGTCTGCAAAAATACTTTTCATGGTTGCAATGTGATTCAAAACCATTTTCATTGTCTAAATCAGCAGAATTATACTTCAGTAATTTCTCTTTATTAGAAATATTTTCCGACTTACAACACACTGAACATTTAATACTTTTATTACAAAATATGAAAATGGTATTTCGGAGAATACCGTTAAACAAAAATTTCAATACGCATTGCACCTCTATAATTGATAAGTGCCTTTAATTAGGTAGTACCTATGAATAATAGTATTATCGAGATTCATTGAAAGATTCAATTCCTTTAAACAGTGTATTATCAGAATTCGTCTTACCAAAGGCGACTATGAAAACATACACATCTGAAATGAATTCCATAACCTCCCGCATGCCGGAGATTTAAACTTGTCCTTGACCGTCAGTTTAGAAAGGTGCCGTTCAAGGCATTACGAGAGGACAACTGGGGGGAGGGGTAAGCACCCCTCGCATCCAGGAGCCTTGGTTAAAACTTTTTTCCCTCTTACAGCCATGGTGTTTAAATGAACTTTATGGCTGTAATCGTTAGATGAGATTTCGAAGACGCGAAAGTGTCGTGTTATAGGCTCTGTGTTGGAGACTTCTTTAGAGCAGCTCCTTGGAATTGACCGCTGTGGGGAGGGGTTAACCACCCTTTGCTTCCAAGAGGCCTTAAGGCTTCCAGGAAGCTCCGTAATCGATAATTTTTGCCCATCATCCTAATGGGGAGGGAACCGTTGGGGGAAGGGGTTACGAGCCCCTAGCCTACAGGATACCGTGAAAACTTACTTATTGCCGTGGAGTATCTCGCATAAGGATGAGCTTTATGGCTGAATAGATAAACCAAAACTTCGGAATCTAGTTTCTAACATTCTTCTTACTCTTAAGGCATCCTTTAAGTCTCCTAGAAGGCTCCGTTGTTGGAGATATCAGTCGAGCGGCCTCACGGAAACACTGCTCGAGGGAGGGGTTAAGCACCCTTTGCTTCCAGGACTTGTACTTAGCCTTAAGTAACCTTTAGGGCGTCCAGGAGGCTCCGTAATCGACGAATTCAGTCCATCGCCTCCACTGGAGGACTGCTGGATAGCCGCCGCTGGCATCTAAGAGGCTGTGGATTTATACTTGTAGTTAATCCCAAGATGAACTACACGGTTAGCCAGTCGTAAGATTAATTACATGTTTGATTCCATTTACCCCTCCTCCAAATAGGAGGAGAGGTAAGCACTCTAGGTCAAAGGGAACGACAGTAGCACACCTCCTCGTGGTGTTCCCTGGGCAACAATGCAGTTCTAAATCTGAACTGCGATGGCGAAGAAGCTACTGAACATAAGAAAATTCCATTAGTACTCCATTTACTTGATTGTTTGATTCACAAAGACCAGTAAGTGGAAATAATGCTTGTTCACTTGCCTTTGCCAAACAGTTTGTTTTATTGTATAAATTCATTTTTAAAATAAGTTATATATTCATGACATAATTACATTTGAAATATATTGATGCGAATTAAATAAAAACTTAGGATGAATAATTTTATGAAATTATTTTTTTAATATTGTATACAAATATCATAGTGCAATAGCAGCAATTCCTGCTATTTAGTAAGAAAGAGGTGAGTTGAAAAAAATTGTTTATAAATTTTGAAATATAGCATGCATAATATGCGAGTCTTGATTATCGCATACAGATTTAAGAAACTTTAGCCTTGTCTGCTTGAACGAATGATTTTAATGATCAATATATTTTCTTCTGGTTATTCATGAGTAAAATAAGAAACTCAGATTAGAATTCATAATGTCTGGCATCGTTTTTCAAAGTTCCTAATAAACCCTTGAGAATAAAAAAATAATTAAATTTTGAATCATCATTTTATAACCTTAAGACTTATTTTATCAAAGGAAGAATTAATCAAAAAATGCGATTTAAAACGTACAAAAACTCTGGAAATCGAATAAATGTTTCCCACAGAAAAAATCGCAGAAACTATTTTTCAAATTTGGTCGCAAGTAATATACACTAAAAAGAGAGTTGACGCAACATTTACCGAACAATAGAAATAGCAAGAGGAACATAATTTATTTTTTTATGTATAAATCTATTTCAATTGCATTCGCTCCCAGTACATTTAAATTAAAACCCGAAAAGAAATCAAGTTTATCTTCAAATTTTCTTCCTTTAATATGTATTATATTCATGTATTCAAAAATAAACGGCCAGGGAGCGAAATGATACAGACATCTGCAAGTAAATCAGAACGGCAAGAACTTCTTGCTTGAAATTTATTTCACTTTTGTAAAACTAACAAAAGCAACAATAACTTCAGCAGTGTGGTTGTATGGAAGCTGAAAATACGGTTTCGTGCAGAAAAATTAGCTCTAGTATTCGTCACATTCTAACGTAAATAACATTCATTGCTATAATTTATTTCCTACATTTTGCCGGAAAGGTTTTATTTATTTGTTTTCTAAAGCAAGGGGAAAAGTGTTGTATTTTCTTAAAGCGTAAATTCCAAGGTGTTAGATTGCAAAAATTGCATCTACATCTTTTTTCGGTTTTGTCAGTGCTTTTAAATAATTTAATTCTTCGCCACCAAAGTTTCTTTCATTTCTTGTGGCATCTTTGACAATTTTTGAAATTCAAACAATAATTTTTAGCCGTTTCATTAAATATCTAAATTTTTCTTAATTATTTATTTTGTATTCGATTTATTTATTATTTGTCTTAATTTTTGTTGTTGTTTCCATTAAGGTTTCAACTTTATTAATTTTTAAATCAAATTTTTCAACGGGACTTTTTCCTCGCCATCTTGGTTCACGGATGAATTCGGCGTTATTAAGTTTTGGCATCTGTCTTTGGAAGCGTTTTCCTTTATGATTTGAATTTCTTTTGTGGCCTTCTCTGAACGAGTGAAGTGTATTTGCAGCTGCGGGTCCCAGGGCCTTTTAGGCTTCTGGGGGCCTTTAGGCCTTCAGGGAGCTTGTCATTTTTTATATATTCTTTTTCCGTTGAAGTTTAAGATGAAAGAGTTCAAGTCTACTACAAGTTTTTTGGTGTGGTGATGTGAGGTTTGATTCTGCGAGTGTGAAATCTTCAAGCTGTGAATGGTGTCATACAAAATTTTCATATTTTCATCTTTATTCATGTATGAAATGGAGGCAATTGTGACAGCGTTTGGTGCTAAAAATTGCGCTATACAGATCTGCATTTAGATTGAACTGAATACTCAACTTCAGGCCTTGCACTAGAAATGATCAGGTTACAATTTGAACAGCCTGCCCTGCAAAAATTCCTTCACGTTAACAGTGTTTAGGATGGAATTGTGCAAGGAAGCGTGTAGTGCACCAATAATGCGTCTATATCACCGAGTTGTGTATACATAATTTTGTGAAATATCAATTTCTTCGAAATTTTTCATACAACGCGTGTTTTAGTAAGTTTTTCACAAGCAAAACAAAGACTGAGATGCGCTTTGTAAACGTACCACAATTATTTTTCTGCAGAATCAAAAGGGTGTTCCTTAAAATTGCTGTTTCTACCTAGTATACTCATTGCTATATTCTTTTTCTAAGCCTGCAGCGCTTTGTACTATGTGTAGCTACATTTATCTTTTATTTGTATTTTTATATTGAATATGTGCATCCAAAATACTATTAATTCATATTATGGCAGTAATACTTAAATTAATCATTTATTAATAAAAAGTATTTAAACCTAACAACCTGATTTAGTTTCAATTTTTCTAATTTGATATCACAACTTGCAATTTACTACCACTGTATGCAAAATGATTTAATTTAGTAGCTAGGGTTTTCAGGTCTGCAAAGGTAGGTGATTATATCAGTATTGCTAGAATTGCTTATCATTGTGTGTTATATATTTCAGTACCAAGAATTGATTAAAAAATTTATATATATATATATATATATATATATATATATATATATATATATATATATTAATTTAAATTTTATCTTTGGGCATCTACCTTGCTTTAACGTTTTAATATAATCCTAGCTACCCCATCCAATACAAGGTAATAAGTAAAAGCTTTAACACTCTCATACCGAGCGAGGCGGCCCCGGGCGATCTAAAAATTCCCCCTTAACACCGACGAGGGCCGGTCTGAGGCGGTTGGTTTCTTTTGAGGGGAGGTGAGGTTCTGAGTTCGCTTAGGATATAATTGCAGGGGGGCAATTATCCTTCCCAACCACATCCCATTTCAGTGCGCCTTAAGGGAATGTTACAGCAGGGGGTGGTGGGGAAAATGCCCCACCAGGTTGGGAGAGTCCAATTCATGTCCTTTCCTCCGAAAGAGCTCCAGTTTTCAAGGAGTAGAAAAAAAAGTCTCCTCGGGATTAAAGAGTTAATGGTCTCTGTAGACTAAAGGCGCTTATTCCCTTCCCCCAATATTAAAATGACGCAGTACATTTTACGTCCAGCAGCATGTTATCTGGATTAATACACCTTCATATTAAATTACCTTGAAGAGAAACACGCAAATGAATGTTTGTTTAAACAATGAAACCGATTTTAATTTCATTGCAACTGTAAAAAATATTATTGTAAATGAACAATAGGCAAAAAACGCCCGAATTCATCACTTAAAATTGAAAAAATAAAAATTTAATTCGAATTTTAAAATAATTTTTATGGCGCTAGCTCCCTCTTGTGAAAATCTATCACTGCCAAATTTGGTCTCAGCATGTGCAATGGTGTGGGCGTGCATAAAGAACCAAAAACCCAACACGCACACCATACTTTCCTCTTTTATAAATATAGATATGATTGCTTCTTTTTCTTGAAATCCTGAAATAAATTAAGATATAATATCAGAAAATGTGCATTAAGATTTAAAAGAGGTTAGTAACAATTATTGTAAAAGAAACCTTTCTCATTTTTTACTGCATTTCTGCCATATTTATTTCAGACTAAAATAATTTACTTGATTTTGTACTGTGAAGCACATACAATTAAATAAATTTACAGACTCCTAGTTTCCAGAATGATTTCAGAAAAGATTTATGACGTTTCCCACGATTACATAATATTCATTAATTCATTTTTTTCCGTTTTGAACATTTTTTACTTTCTAAATTAATTTTTATGTGTTTTAAATATTATCGTTTTAAACTTCAGTTGATGCAATCACTTGAGGCTGTTGCGTTAGTACGCTTAAAGATGTATTGTCATCGTTTTTGTTTAAATCTGCTGTTTCTTATCTATACTTTTCTTTCTTTTTTAATTTTAATTTTTGTTTAGTATATCTATTATTTGGTTAAATCATAAATTTATCGCAATTATAATTACAGAAATGTAAATTTGTATTTCACAAAATAGCACCTATTCATGACAAAATTCTTCTTGCGTTCATGTTGTTCAATAATCGAAAAGAATTCACAATAAAATAAAAAGAAACACTTTTTGCTTTGGAAATATTTTTTTTTCTATATAAATCTAAAACTTGTAACAAAATGAATCAAATAAATTACAATTTTTAATAACTGTCAACTAACAACAACAATAAATTCCAGAATGTATCGAATGTAAGAGCTTACTTTTCCGCCGGAAGCTTTTTTCTCACACAGCTTCCATACAATTAAGTTATTGTTGTTTTCACAAGATTCTCAAAAATTAAATAGATTGTGTACAAGAAGTTTACTGTGCTTCAAGATGCTTGCAAGTGCCTGTGGTGAATTTTGTTCCATTTCACTCCCAAGCAAATAGATTCTGCAGTAGTGAATAAAATACGCCATCACGGATACAGAAAATTTGAAGAAAAACTCGCTTTAGATTCACAAACTGTCAATTCGCATGCAATGAATCAAGGAAATTAATAAATGACTAGAAGGCATATCAAATGTGTTGTTTTCATAGTCTAAGACAATGAAGAAGAATTATAACATTATTGAAGACAGCCTTCGTTAAAGAAAAGCGTGTAGTATTGGAAGCTCAAATATTAGTTACATTTAGATTTGATTTTTATAATAAGGTTTCGCAAAACCTTTCGGGTTTTCCATGCCAATTCTATACCCGAATTCACGCTTTGAGAAAAGGCAACGCTTTTTGCTTCGAATTTTAGAAGAATAAATTATAATGTTATTAAAGAAAACCTTTTTAAAAGGAAAAGCAAAACATATATCTTTCTTAACTGAAATCATATTTAAATTAAGATTTTGTATAAATTCCTGAAAACCTTTTTGTTCCTCTATGCTTTTTCTCTATACGAAAAGAATTTTTAATATTAGCAAAGTAATATCTCGGAGAGCTTTGTTTACAGATTTAACAAATATTTTGATGAAATAAAAGATAAAAACAAAATGTATTAGTTTATTATCTCAGATTACAACAATGAAAAAGAAATACGCAATTATATATTTATTTAAACACTGAAAACGGTTTTTGTTGCGTTGAAACAATGAAAAGTATTGTAGTAAATAATGCAAATATATATATATATATATATATATATATATATATATATATATTTTAAATCAAGAAGATCTTGTACGGCAACTTAATTCATAGTATTGAAAAAATAATTTTTTGCACTTTCAAATCGTGTAAAACTGATTTTCGTGCTGTAATGTTCTCGGAAGTTATTAAGATAAAACGCCAAAATTGCGTTTAATTTTTAATTTATTAAAATTCTAAGTAATTTATTTTAAAAAATGTGCTCCGAGGTGCACATTCCCACATTCAAAAGTATGTTTGTGCAAAATGTCGTAGATCTAAGACCTGTGCCTGCCGTTTAGAGCGCCAACACACACATTTTCCTTTATTATTAGTAGAGATAATTATATTTCAGTTAAGATATAAACATAATCTATGTGTCTACAATTCTTCTTGATATGAGAAAACACAGCTATTGAGATAGCTTTGCAATTTAATGCAAATTAAATGGGAATTCAATCATTCTACAAATTAGTATATAAATAATTAATAGTCGATCAATAGAAATTAAATGCATTCATAATTTTTCGAGAAAATATCAACAATTATTTATGTGTATATTTATTTTAAATTAATAGACACCGCAAAATATAGTTTCAGTTCTAAATACATTTTAATAACAATTATGCAGAATTTCAATTTACTACAAATTTAAAAATAGGAGTACGCGATCCTACTAGAATTATAACATATTTGAGAGTTTAGTGTTAATTATTTCTCAATACGTGGACA
>BGPR01012970.1:7430-21769 GCA_013235015.1 Araneus ventricosus | reverse complement strand
TGACATGAACATGCTTTACCCCTAGCAACAAGGTACCAATAATGTTTGACAATAACCTACGCATGCGCAAAAGCGCGGAGGGTTTCCGAATCCGTTGCTATACAATAATTAAAAATCATTTGGTTCACTTCATATTCCAATTTAATTAAACATTTCAGATGACAAAAGGATTTTGTTTATTATAATATATAAAAGTATATTTTACATTAAAATTATAATGACATGAAAATGCTTTACCCCTAGCAACAAGGTACCAATAATATTTGACAATAACCTACGCATGCGCAAAAGCGCGGAGGGTTTCCAAATCCGTTGCTATACAATAATTAAAAATCATTTGGTTCACTTCATATTCCAATTTAATTAAACATTTCAGATGACAAAAGGATTTTGTTTATTATAATATATAAAAGTATATTCTATATAAAAGTATATTTTACATTAAAATTATAAAGACATGAGCATGTTTTACCCTAGCAACAAGGTACCAATAATGTGTTACTATGCGGAAAAAGTCTCGGGCATCAGCGTGTAATATATAATGGCAGAATACAGGTCAAAGAGTCTGCTGGAACTTGCATCTGTGTTGACTTAGATATAACTCTGTGCAAAGATAGATGCAAAAAAAAAGTATAAACTGATTATTCTGAAAATCTGCCATAGCTTACATTTTCTATTCGCAAAGCTTGCGTTTAAATACAAGAAAGAGACTGAAGGAGAGTTTACTTTTTATTGCTCATGGACAAAAAGAGATTCCAGCAGAATTGAATTCACATCCGCAGTAAACAAGAGGAAGACACAATGTCAGACGTATGACATGAACATCATGTATCAAGCTGATATTTCCAATGGGATCCATTTCTGTAAAACACTTTACCTTGTATCTTTAAATTGCATTAACTGAATTCAAATCCAGACTGAATACCGAACATTTATTTTTTATCAGAAATGCATAAAACGGTTGCTCGTATAACAAATAAAACGCTAGATGTAAAGAAAATAATAAAGAAGAATGCCAGTTGAAATCGGAGAGGAAACTAAACGGATATGCAAATAAATATGAAGCCGGGGAGAAGAATTCGATAAATCAAATAAGTAATGAGGAATTTCTCTTTATACGTTTATTCTATAACTTCTTCCCTGTTTACTTTTCGTTTATCTAGTAGATGTAGAGCGTATCTATGATAAGATGAAAATAATAAAAATAAAGAGCAACCCTTTTTTGTAACCTTTCCGTTGTTTCATCAAATACATTTTATCAAATTTATATTTTAATTGAGTATATCGAATGTTACATTAAATTTATTGGAAAGTATTTAATTTCTCAACGTTCCATAGGAAATAGATTTTATGCTGTAGAAAAACTAAAGGATATTGCTTGTTTTATGATAAATGATTTTATTGAAGGATATCTATATATATGTACCATAGAGAGAATTTCGACTTCGTAAGCATGCGGGTATAACTGAATGACCGGCCTCTGCGACAATTAACATGGGGCCAGTGGCCAAACGAATGATAGTCCGTGTTACGAGCTGCACATGCGCGAGCTCCACTGACAGGGGTACGACTCGACATCAGAGATGGGCCAAAAAGGGCAATATCACCATCTTACATATACAACAACTTTCCATCCACGTACTCGTGGTGCCTCCAGATGGGATTTCGAATATATAAACATGAGATAATTAGATTTTCCGTAAAAAACTTAACGTGTAAGTCATGCATGCAGAAATAAGTCATTTTTGCTATAGAAGATGGGTTCGATAACGCAAAGTGCCGCTAAAGGGGGCTATTTGTCAAGGTATTAAGTGAATGAAAAGTATACACCAGATAAAGTATACAGAACAGTTTAATGGAATATATGTTTGCAAAAGCACAGCAATACTGTTGTGTAAATAAAAGCATGCGAAGCGTGTTTTTAACTCTGATGATTTGTTGTGATACTACACCCTAATTGCTAGTGTAAGGGATCTTGGATCCCCTATTCCGACAATGTTAAATTTGGCATTTTGATACACCTTTTCTCAAAATGTGTTACAGATTCAAGTTCGAAATTTTTTATGCGAGTAAAGTACATACTTCTCATTATACTGAAATTGGGTTTTCTTTTAAATTCATAACTTTTATTTTGCAATTTTTTATGTGAAAATCGAGAATGTAATTCGGCCATTTTCGATGTACCTTTTCTTTGTACGAGTAAAGTACATCTTTCTCATTATACTGAACGTAGCTTTTGTAAAAAAACTCAAAGGAGTATTTTTTCAAATTTTTTGTGTCAAAATAGGGTGAAATTTCACTATGTCTAATTAAATATTTTGTAAATTTATAAAAAATTAACCAAAGGCTTTATTCAGTGTAATGAGAAATGTGTGCTTTACTTGTATAAAATATTTCAAACATATATCTATAACAGATTTTGAGATAAGGAAAATCGAAAATGGCCAAAATACATTGTCTTTTTTGGCACAAAAATTTGTAGAAAAAAGTTTGGATGTTTTAAAAAAACCCAATTTCTGTATAAAGAGAAAGATGTACTTTACTTGTATAAAATATTTCAAACATATATCTATAAAAGATTTTGAGATAAGGTAAATCAAAAATGGCCAAAATACAATGCCTCTTTTGGCACAAAAAATTGTAGAAAAAAAGGTTTGGATATTTTCAAAAAAGCCAATTTCTGTATAATGAGATAGATCTATTTTACTTGTATAAAAAATCTTAAACATATATCTATAAAAAATTTTGAGAAATGGTACATCTAAATGGCAAATTTAACATTGTCGAAATAGGGGTTCCAACACGCGCAAATCTCATTCTACGAACGACTCTTAATGCTGTTCATGCAACTGCGTTTTTGAGCTAAAGTTCATTTATACTATATTAAACTTGTTTTGTATAATTTATTTGATGTATCCTTTCCTTATGCTTAATTCGCCGACAAAGTTCACCCCGTAGCTTTCGGCCTTTGCCGCTAACTATCCCATCTTATACTGTAGAAATGGCTTGTTTCTGTATGCTTGGGAGACCCTTTACAATGGTATAAGAACTTTTGAATCACTCTGTATATATAAAAAACAACGTGTGTATGTGCGTGTTTATTTTGTTTGTTCAATGATAACTTCTGGGTGGATGAGCCGACATCATTAAATTTCAAAACAGTTAGGGTTAATTTCGAATTGCTGATCTTTGATATTTTTTTGTGAAAATTTACCCTCTCAAACCGAGCGCGAGGTGGTCCCGGCAGCCTATAGGCATACTGTACTCGAGCAGAGCACCATTGTAACTTTCGAGGGCTCTGATTGGACAAGCGAATCTGACGTAACTATGCTTTGCTTGTTTGTTTACCTCTGACTGATTCTTTCAACTAGCGATAGCAAAATGTTCTTTGTGTAATACGCCATGACTATTCAGAATTCCAATCTACCCTCTTTCTTTTGTAAACGAAGTTGTTAAAATCGTTGAAAATGAAACCATCGTTCGAAGCAACCTTAAAAGTGTTTCCGATGTGTATTCATGGATAAAAGAATATGGAAGAACATCGGACACGGAATGGAATCTTCGATCTTCTAGCCATCTGGAACAAGGCTTCTGTGCTGGTAAGTAGCAATAATTATTTCAAATCATTATCTTTTAGATGATGTATGTTGTAATACGTAATCCTATATCAGGCATTATTCCAATACTTATATGTCACGGTATATTTATCATGGTTTAAGTTAACTATTAAAATATGATTTTTGATGTTTCAGATCTGAATGAAGCAAATCTAACGACATTAAATCAAGAAGAAGAAAAGTTTCCCTTTTGAGAACAGATTCAGGCAATATCTTGGAGAAAAAATTAGTATATTTAGAGTTTTAAGAACTATAAACAAGATACGCGTGTCTCACTGTTGATGCGATGTGCAGAAGAGTGACGTCAGATTCGCTTGTCCAATCAGAGCCCTCCAAATTTACAATGGTGTTCTGTTCGAGTATACAATGCCTATATGCGTTCCGGCAATCTAAAAACTTAAAAGCGAAGAAGGCCGGTCTGAGGTGGTTGGCTTCTTATGAGTGAGGTGAGGTTCTGAGATTGCTTAGGAGATAAGCGCGGTCCAGTTATCCTTGCCAACCACAGCCCATTTCCCTGCTCCTTATGGGAAGGTTATAGCAGGAGGTGAAGTGGTGGGGTAAAAGACCAATCGGGTTGGGAGAATCCAATTTATCTAGCTTCCTCCCCACAACTTCCGGTTTTAAAGGGGCTAGAAGAAAAAAGTCTCCTCGAGATAAAGGCGTTAAGTAAAGTAAAATATGTCGGTTAATAAAATGAAATTTAATTCATCATTTTCTTCGCATTTTTATTTATTAATAAAATTAATGATAAATGGGAGGAAGGTCGTATTTGGAACTCATATACAAGAAGTGATAACTTAAAAACGGAAATTTTATTTCAAGAAGAAATAGGATGAGAAGAAATATCCGATTCAAAGACATTGATATTGAAAATATATTATATCTTAAATCTATGTATCTCGAATATTGATACAAAGACAGGTAAAAGAATAATAAAAATAAATTTCCTGTTAGGGAAATTTCTAAGATTTCTATTTTTAATTTGTTTGCATAACCTTTAAGAAATTTCATTTTATGTATGTATTTTTTCTTCTGCAATAAAGAATCATTTTATGCAATCAAATTTCAGAAAGAAATTTTCTGCTTTCGAAAGCAAAAGATAAAATTGGTTTTTCTTATTTTTCTGATAAAAAAAACTTTAGTAAAGGACCTTTCAATATTTAAAATTTTGTTGTAAAGTTTGAAAATATTTTATTAAATCTATTCTAAGTTGCTTTATTAATTTATATATAAATCAGTGATCAGTGATAATTATATATATATATATATATTGCACATAAATTGATATCAAACTTTACAAACAATGTCAAATAAACTGAAATATATTTTGACTCCATCAACTGAGAGATTGAACAAATAAATCAAATCACAATATTTGCATATAATTAAAATATCTATTAATTTTGGTTATTATTTAATTTCATGCATCCCATTTTATAAACACTTGAATTAAAAAGCCATAAATTATCAAAGAAACAACAACAACTTGTCTTATTGTTGGCCAGCCAAAAATATGAATTCAAAAATAAAAGTTAATGTGGCCAGAGAATTCAAAACATACAGACCAAGGAGTGACAATACTTTTAGGTTGCACAGCAACTCTAAGAGTTGAGAAAATATCATTTGCCATGATAAAAGTAATTCCACTCTCCGCCCTTATTGGCCATGAGGGCGATCTAAGCATAGGATATTGATAATATCTTGGTCGCTTAAATGCTGGGATTGTTCGACTTGTAAGCTATCAAGTGGTTTTAAATCAGCGTTTGGAGCCCAAGCTCCATCCGATAAAAATCAACAATCACTTTTTTATGGCCATTTCTGGGAATTTCTTTGGAACGAGAGCAGAATCAACGGGAGGAATTGGGGGCATTGTTATCTATACATAGTATAAAATTAAGTCCCCTGAAAGCGTCTGTATGCGTGAACGCTTAAATCTCGAGAAATCCTGAACTGATATTGGGAATATTTATACCATTTTCTAGGGAATTTATTAAAGAAAATTTTATTATATTAAACGCATATAAAAATCACAAAGGGAGTTTAATAATTGAGATTTTCTACCACGATCCGAGCATGCGCAAAGTAGCAGTATCTGTGGCTTGCGTATGCGCGGAATTCATGTCTGTTTAAATCTACACTTAATGCGTCTGAATGTGTGAACATTTATAAGTCGAGAAATACAAAATGCTTATTGGAGATATTTGTACCATTCTGTAGGATATTTATCGAAGCTTTTCAAAATCAAAAAGGGGAGTTAAATAATAAAATCGAATCCAACCTCTATCCGCGCTTGCGTAAAATACCCTTCTCGATCCGCGCATGCGTAAAACAGCAGGATCTGTGCTCTGCGTTTCATCCGCGCATGCGCGAAATAGCAGGAGCAGTGATTTGCGTGTATTGTTTATAAAGAAATATTATGAAGTAATTTGAATTTGATTTCCATATCAGAGATTGCATTTTACATGTTCAGTGGGTATGTATGCACAGAGCAGATAAAAGACAGCGAAGTAGCGGGTACAACGGCTAGTGTATATCTAAATAAGATTAAGAGATTTTAAAGGAGAATGTATTAAATAAAATTATGTAAAAAAATTTCTACTGTGTCAGACAGAAAAGGAGGTTCTAGCGAAAGATATATAATTGTTAAAACTCATTCAAATGAAACGTTTAGTAATAAGAATGATTTTTTTACACTTGATGCATTTATTCGGTTTTGATAAAAATAATTGTTATTCATTAAATAATATTATTCTCCAAATATTATTTATAAAATTTTATTAATCATAAATTATCAGTCATCAGATATTATTATCCATCTCAGTCATCAGATATTATTATCCATCTCAGTCATCAGATATTATTATCCATCAAACGTTATAATTCTTCAATTATCGTTCTTCAGGTGTTGTTATTCGTCATTAATCATTAATCAAATGTCATTCATCGATTTTTTTGTTCATCAAATGTTTTCTATAACACAAGCTTTTTTCCCGTTTTTCTCATGTTTTGTAACATTCCGAAAGTTTTATTGAAATAGTAAAAACTGTTTTAGAGATGAAAATTGTCTGGGAAACATCATGAAATTGGGCTTTTATAAAAGAAAAAAAAATGTTCATCAAAGATTAAAATATATTCACATGCTTATTTTTCCCTTTCCTTCATTTAATTTCTTAAAGTAAATCTAAGTAAGTAAACAAAAACAAATTTGTTTGGCGTTAAGAAAAATAGCATAATGTAAGCTAAATTAGTTCAATATTATATTAAAACAAAAATTAAATTTCCGGTATTATGTTGAACTTTAAAAGGAAGGAACATTCACGAACATATTTAATTTTTATGTACTTCAACATCCTAAAATGTTACATAACATAATAAATCCTTAAATTTATATATTTTTAGAGAGTCATCTTAATAACAAGAAAATTTTGATTTCAAGCCTTCTTTTGTCAAATTTAACACTTTTATTCCCGTATTAATACTTTACTTCAATGTTTTAAAAAATTTTAATAAAATATGATACAATTTATGGTCATGAATGCTAAAAACTGAACGCTTAAAATGCATATTTGTTTGTTTGTGGATACCACTTGATCTGATTCGAATGGACTTTTTTCCTGTAGGGATAGGCCAAACAGCAGGTGTCTGCGACCCTTCCGCCAACATTGCTTTCAATGATGCATTACGGATGCTTGTGCCAACGCGACACCCGCTACGCAACATGAAGTTCAAAGAAGGGTACAGATGTACATTGTATCCGACGGAGAGAAGTTTGAACATCGAAAATAAAGGTATCTTGTGATAACTTGTTGTTGTTTTTTTCTTTCTAAGAATGTTTTGTCATATGTCAGTGTCAGAAATCACGAACAAACAAATACTTGTTTTAAAGGTTCTGTTCTAAGCATTCACGTCCAAAATGTGTATTTTTGTACTAAATCGACGATGCTTTACAACTTTGTAATTCACTTTTTTCCTTCTATCTCGTACTGTTTTAGATATAATAACGCTAACTCCACCGTTTTCCAGCAGATGGCGCTGTAAGTGGTTTCAACCAGTAGCGCTTAGTCACTTTATCATACCAAGACACCACTCTTATGAAGATAGCTGCAGCCATTCGGTAGTGAACAGGGTGGTAAGGGACTTTATGAAAGTAAAATTATTCAAAATATAATTAAAACTCATGAATTATTTATGGTTTAGAATCTGTGTAGACATACATTAAACAATTGAGGCGTTGCGGATACCAAGGGCGAATTCAACATCGGGAGATTTATTTTTTCTTTCTCCATCTGAATCTAGACCCTGCAGAGAATCTACAGGTATATTTTTCATGTTGAGTTCGCCCTTGCCTCTCCAAATACACAGAGAATGATATCAAGCTGACTGGAAACTGCCTTAAGAGGGCGAATACGAAAGGCGAATTCAACACCCCCGCTCCTCCGATGGATAATGAAATTCTTTATTTAGTTTGCTTAAGACGCTTGCCCCGTGCATTGTTTTTTCTGCGTTATCGAGATCTTACTGTGTGAAGTGATGGATACTGATGGCATTTCCTGGATACTCCAGAAAACGAATGAAGAAGGAGAAGACTAGGAAGAAGGTGGAGGCAAAAAAGAAAAGGTACTCTAGCGAAGAATACGTATCCCGACTCCCGAATGCAGTGGCACCTGCTCGTCAAATCGGTGAGCCATGTAGCTGTCAATGTTTCTCAAAAATTGCTTATGACGCTTGTCCCGTTGCATTGATTTTTGCGTTACCGCGATCTTACTGTGCGAAGTGATGGATACTGATGCTAATAATGCATTTCCTGGATACCCCAGAAAACGAATGAAGAAGGAGAGGACTTGAAAGAAGGTGGAGGCAAAAAAGAAAAGGGACTCTGGCAAAGAATACGTATCTCGACTCCAAGATGCAGTGCCACCAGCTCGTCAAATCGGTGAGCCATGTAGCTGTCAATGTTTCTCAGAAATATTCCAAGATAATGTTCAACAAATTTTTAATGATTTTTGGGAACTGGATAATTACGACCTACAAAATTCGTACTTATCAATGTTGGTGATTAACAACGATGTTTAAAGGTCCTATTTAAGGGAAAGACCGAGTCGTATTTTACGGCGTCTTGTCTACACTGTAGTAATAAACAATCAGAGATACGGTATGTTCCGTAAAGCATTTTACAGTATGCATGGTGTATCAGAAAAACTAGTGCGCACTGCTGTTAATGAAACTACTTCGACTGGAACTGTTGTTTCTGACCAAAAGGGGAAAAAGGAATGAATCAGGTCGTAAAGTGCAACTCGACAAAAATTCGCTAAGTGAGACATCCCGCTTCGAAAATACCGTGAAGACCTTTTTTGTTGAATTCACCCTCATCGAAAACTTTTCAAGTGCATTTTTCTGAAAACCACCATCCGTTGAGTTTGCCCTTCGTATCCGCAATGCCTCAATTATAACTGTCAGTCAATTATACATGCCATTGCGTGGCATGCATTAACACAATTTCAGGTGTCAGTCTATGCCGGATTCAAATGTGGAAGTGTTTAAAAGAAAGAGAATAGAAGATAATTATTACAAAATAAATAAATAAAGTATTTTCGAGTCCATTGTCCAAATTTTTACATCACGTAATTTAAGGTAAAAGTGCCAGCCTAAAATCATTAGCAGGGTAAAAATACATTTTTTGTTCTTTGAAATATCTTCCAAAAGTCGTTAGAAATAAGCTGATGTAAAATCTATTATTTTTTATATTTAGTCACACGATATCATTAAAATATCTACACAGATAATTTTCACAATCTTGCTATTTTGTTGTACGAGATTATATAAAGGAAAAACTAATGATCCAAACTTGTGTTTAAAATTTATTTTAAAAAATATTAAAATTAAAGACAAAGTTAACAGAAAGAAGGTGGTGTCACTGAAAAGATAATTTTTCTGAATGTTAAAGTGGTTTAAATAGGGATTTTGTCCTATAATACGCTCAGAAGTAATCGACGAAAAGTTTTAAAATTTAGATTAAAATTTAACTAATTTAAATCTAATTTAAATTTGGAGAAATCCACTCCTGTTTCACCTTCTACCTGATAAATAAAGACGAGCGAAATGTGGTAGCTCTACGTTCAATAGAGTGCTTAGAAGAACGTCTTGAACAATTTCTGCATCAGATATGTCACAATTCAAAGATATTACGCCAGCCTACATCAGCTATTGTCAAGACAAAACAAATTTTACTCAAACGAAAAACGTGGATTATTACCTAGGTTATTGCAGATGTTTTTATAATTAAACAAAAGGATGAAGTCGTCTTGCCCTATCTTTCATTTTCAAAAAACTCATTTTTTCAACCAAAAACACATGGTAGATTTCATCTTGTCAAATTATTCATATTCAAAATAAATTTTTTGTAACAAATAATAGAAGGTTTATGTCATCTTGATGTCTCATTGATTTGTATAAGCAGCTGGAAATACCATTCTGCATCGATTTAAACTATGGTGTCACAAAATGCAAAAGAAATCTAACATACGTACATTGATAACTTCTTAAATTATTTCTTCTTTGAAATTTCTATTGAAAGTTAGGTAATCATTCTGTAAGAATGTTCGCTTACATTCTTGAGAAAAGTGTCTGTCGTAAATTTGGTGAATTTCAAACTCGTCTATCAAAACGAAAATGAAGCTGTTGTATTAAAACCTAATTAGATTTACTCACAAATATATTGCAGTCAATTTCCCACTTCTTATTTTTTTCTTTCGTCAAAATCTGCTTTCAAATGCCATAGCTTTTTAATTACATTTAACGTTTAATTTCCATTCTGAATCTTTTTAGTTTATGAGCCAAAAAACGAGATTTTTTTATGAGCACTCTTTTATTTTTCAATTGAAATCTGCAACTAAACGTTACTAAAATATCATAAATTATTAAAATAAATAATAATAAAATAAATAAAGAGAACGGTTTATTAATATTAATCAATCAAATTATTACACTTATCTACTTATTTCAATGAACATAATTTAATTTTTTATGCATACTTGTGTCTGTCTAATTTGTTAAATTCTCAAAAGAAAAAAAAATTACAGATATAATAATCTTAAAATAAATTATCCAGAAACTTTAAAGATGATAATAAAATACTTTATACTTCTTAATCACATATTGTTATATATGCGAAAAAATAATATTTAATTTTTATAATTTTTATTACGTATAATAATTTCTAATTAAAAAGAAAATATAATTGGAAAACCAGGAGTAGTTTGAAAAATAGTATGAAGTAAAACTTAGAAGCTGTAAAAAATTTAAGAGACTTACTTCACGTTAAATTACTTACAAATTAAAATCTCCTTAATCTCACATTATTTTGAAGAAATTGCTTTTTTTTAAGTGAACTTTTTCCAAAAAATTAAAATTTTAAGAAAGGTTTAATGAAAAGAAACTTATTCGGGGTAATGTTGGAATTCGGGAAAATATTTAAATAAAATGTAGAATCTTTTTTCAAAAGTCTACTGTGTTAATTAAGTTCTCAAATGTCCCTTAAAAGATTCATCTTCGCCTAAATTTCAAACGTTGCTTGCAATCTAAAGCAAAGAAAGCTTAAAGCGAAAAAATGTGGTTTATTTTTCGCTTTTGTTTTTCAGACTAAGATTTAGAGCCTAATTACAAATATTTTTTATATACATTAAAAAAAGAAGAACTCAAAAGGATTTGAAAAATTAGAAAGGCCTTTTGAAATATGAGTTACTGGAATTTTTTGAAGAAAGTATATTTTTTAAGTGAGTTCTATCACTTTTCAAAAAATAATCGATAAACTTTAATCGCATTTTTAACTAATAAAATTGAATGTTTCTTAACGAATTTTATCGTTATGCATGAATTGCAAAAAAACTCATGAATTCATAGTAAAAATTAAATTTTATTTTATATTTCTTCTAACATTTTCCTTCTATAAGGGAAATTAATTTTTTAAACATATTTCTTTGGCACAAAATGCCGAAATTAACCAAGAGAAATTTTGTTCCGGTTTCATTTTCAAAAATTTCTCTCACTTTTAATACGTGACATTGAAAAGATGTATTAAAGAAATAGGAAATTGAGGAGTACAAATGAAAATGTGTCTGAAATTATTGTTTCTATTATATTGGTGTTTATTTTAATTATGCGCTTTTTATTTAATTTTTGTAGGTGTTTTAAATAATTGAATGCTTTTATTTAATACAAATACCGAAATTAATCCAAATCAATACTTTTCGGTTTTGCTTTGCTAAACTTATATTTCACTTATTATGTGACATCGCAGATGGGAAATAAAGAACTTAAGAATTCAAAAAATCATATTAAATAAATTTATCTGAAATTTGTTTCATATTATTTTTATATTCATAATTGATCCCTTGTTTTAAGACTTGATGTAAAGTTAGATATTCAAGCAATAAAATGCTAGTATTTTATTGAAAGTCGAGTGTAGGAAATGTAGCTAAATTCGAGAACATTTTGAAATAGGACATTGTTACTTTTATTGTAAAGAAAAATAGAGTAAGATCGCTAAAGTCAGCTTTGAGTGGGAGGGGGTATAAAAGCAGCATCACACAGTAGGCCTGCCAAAACCTGTGCTGCAGGAAGAGCGGCCAAACTAAAAGGGGAGAAACTTAAGATTTTGCCTACAGAAGTGTGGCTAAGCTAATGCGCAGTGAGCGAATTTTGTTGCTTTCGAGGGCTCTTCAGTGAGCTGCCCCGATTTTTGTCTTCCTATTATTGATTCATTTTCTGCTTTCTATCCAAGTTTTCATTATTTATTTTTATGTTTTTGTTGTTCATCGATTTCTTAGTGTCGTAAAATAACAAAATAAGATTAAAAAAGAAAAGAAAAAAGCAGACTGTAAAAAATGCAGGAACGCTGAGGCTCTAATGGTCGAACTGCAAATAATTGCATCTGTACTTTGATATGTCATTCCGGAATACGATTTGTCTAACTGTGACAAGTGTAAGTAATAGTCGCTTCTGTTTGACGATCTTAAATGGTGCTGATATTTAAGCACACAAAGATTCATAAAATCGAGTTCGGTTTTGTTTTCCGATCAATTTATATTTTCGGGGACATGCGATATGTAAGACTGAATGAAGAAAGAACGAAACAAATGAACAAGGCTGAACTTATTTAATGATTTACCATTTTTTCTAAAACACTTTCATGTGAAACACAGGAAAATAAATTGAATATGTCTACTCAAACAATTAATGATACGGTTCCAAAAATAGCCATGCATGATACGAAATTCCGAACTAACCGTAATCTACTGTACAGTTGAAGGAGGGAAATGAATTGTTGAATGTAAATCAGTAACGTCATAAATCGAGTAGAAATTTGAAACGGAATTCAATTCCGTGATATGTTTGAACTAATATCTTTAAAGGTCAGTAAATCAATCCTAACCAGGAGTAAATACTGCAGTATTCTTCTTTTAACCAACATTCACAAGATAGTTTCAAATAAAGTAAATGAAACTCTAGTTGGAAAGCAATAATCAAAGTGCCTTTCTGGAAAGCGAATACAATAAAGGAAAAGATAAAAAATAGGTAAATTTAAAGAAAAGGTATTCAATAAATCAAAACAGTAATGAGAAATTTCTCTTAGTAAGGTTTAGTTGGAAAGACTCCATCCTTGCTTACTTTTCGATTCTCTGGATGTACGCACTAAATAGGAAAAGATGGGTGATAAAAAATTATGGAATTTTCAAACAACTCATTGTTTAAATGTTTAATTTTTAATATTTAACATTTTGATATTAGCTCCTTCTATGTTTTCATCACCCTCAACCTTCTAACCCTCCATATGAATCTTGCAGTATTCGAACAACAGCGTCAGGTCCATTCCATGAAAGCAATTTAACCTCTGATTGCTAAGACCATTGGAATAGACGGATCTAAAAATACGGGAACGTCAGAGTTCCTCTTTCAAATATAAGGGAAATTCCCCTCCCTTATCCTCCCCCCGCTGGCACTGTCCAAATTCTAAGAAAACCCTCCTTTTCCCCCAACCCATATGTGCGAGCCACTCGAACGAAGAAAGTGCGCGCAACGGGTGAGGAATCAATCACACTTAACGAAAGCGGGTGGAAATCCCGCAGCGATATTCGGACGTTTCAGACGGCCATCGTCTTTTGCTTGAAGAGACGTTTAAGACGTTCCCGTATCGATAGAGTTAATCACCTCCGTCTCTTTTGCTTTCACTGTATCTACAGTCTCAAAGGACCTACGAACTTTTACCACTTATTTGGCTATGTAAGTAAGAGACAAGATGAGGTTAGTAAGGTAAGTAATAAATAGGATTAGAATCCTATACTTGGCCAAAAATGTCTTGGCAGACACTAAGTTGAGAGGTAGGGTATAGTCTAGATGAAAGGCCATGAATTGTTTCTTTCCAAAGACTCAAATAGTTTTCTCCTTACCCTTTCACATAGAGTTGTGAGGACACAAGGGAAGAATTATTTGCTAACTGTTTGAACTTCAGGCACCCAATTCATGTGCAAAATCTCTCTGTTGTCGAAGAAGATTGTCAAATTTGGTCAGCCAGAATGCAACATTCGGCATCAATATCATCTCGTCCACCTTTAACTCTTTAATCCCGAGGCGACTTTTTCTTCTAACTCCATTAAAACCGGGACTTTTTGGTAGGAAGCGATATGAACTGGACTCTCCCAACCTGGGTGATCATTTTCCCACCCC
>BGPR01012969.1:15165-43149 GCA_013235015.1 Araneus ventricosus | reverse complement strand
AGGTAACGCTGGTTCAGTTGCGTGTGCTCCCTAAGCATTATGCTACTAATATGCCAAGTTTCATTTATTTATGAATTTCCCAAATCGTGCCTTCTCCTTCTTAGTGACTTCTGCCTGGTTGACGACGATATCGATAAATTTTAGTTTATACGTCTTTCGGGACTGACGTAGAAGAACATGGTACGGTCCCATAAAGTTGAATTTTCCTCATGATGTGGTTACAGCTGACCATTTTAATTGTATCCTAAAACTTTGCCGATTTCTAATTTGTGCCAGGTGGAAAATTCATACTAGACCTCAAAACCCTGATTTTATGTACTATTTGCAATTTTATGTATAGTTTGGCATGTTTTTATCTTAAGACAACTAATCTTGATTAAGGTGTTGGCGACTTTTTTGGATGGTTGG
Organism: Araneus ventricosus; assembly: GCA_013235015.1. Classification (NCBI taxonomy): domain Eukaryota; kingdom Metazoa; phylum Arthropoda; class Arachnida; order Araneae; family Araneidae; genus Araneus; species Araneus ventricosus. The sequence goes on along the minus strand of BGPR01012969.1, from coordinate 42,741 downwards.
CCTGGAATTTCCCAGTTGACGAGAGTTTCCACTTTATCGTTCTTAAGTCACCTGGCGTGTATAACGACGTATTATAAATGAAAAGACGTATAATCGATTTTTTTTTTTTTTTTTTTTTTTTTTTAGCACTTTGATTATTGTTGATGCCAAATTCATTTTAAAAGTAATGAGTTTAAGATTTTTTTCTTTTAAGATGTTACTCACATATTACTACATAGTAAGAATAATCTTAAATTTTAGATAGAACTATAATAAAATCAAAAATCATAATACCTATATTACTTGTGAGTATTAGTAATACATCTCTTTTATTTTATAAGATCTATGGTTTGTTAAAAAATCTTATTAAAAAAACGTTTAATAAAAAACCCTTAAAATAGTAACGGAAAAATAACATATACGGTAAAAATTTGAATTTTAAAAATGTGGGAAACGATTATAACCGAAGCTTTGCGGCGCATAATGCGATGTGAAGTAGGTCAAAGGGAATTCGAAGACGAAAATTTGGGGTGACCTCTGTTCGGACTTCAGAGGTGGATTAATCCGATTCGGTAAGAAATACTCTTGATATATATACCAAACGCGGTAGAGTATTGACTCTGGGCGCTCATTAAAACATACACGGAAGTACGCGCTGCGATTTTGTACAGAGACAAATGAGATTGATTAAAGAAGATATCAGGTTGCTTATTCTAATTAAGGTAAGACCCATTCAAGATACCCAAGTTAGCAATAAACATTAACTGTTCTGATTCGTAATTGTTGTTTCCCTTGTTTTTTCAGTAAATTTTTCAGAAATTAAAAAGTTGCTCGGATTATCAGAGATTTCAGATTACCGGCTGCTGTACTTTATGATTGCAACTTTTGAATGAATCAGGACTGTGACATATACAATGAAAAAACGTATAAACGGCGCTTTACGTTGAAAAACTCTGATCAATATGGTAGGCGAAATTTTATTAAAAATATTAATTATGATCAATTAAGGGATTGATATTATTTATTTAAAGAAAACTTTCATAAAATTCTGTTATTTGAAATGACAAGTCAACAGTTATTTAAATGGTGCTTTCACGCCTCTTGGTACAAGAACCTTGTGAAACAAAATTATTTCTTTAAAAAATCGTTTTAAAAGTGATTCTTTTTTCGTGGTGAGAAAAAAAATCCCATAAATCAGAAAGTTAACTTGAAAAACCTGTATAAAAAAACTGAAGAAGAATGCATGACGAAAAATATAAATCTCTGAATCTCATGCTTACATTAGAAAACGCATAACGAATCTTCAGAAAATCCTTCTTATTTTAAACTTAGACACGTTTATTCTTCTGAAGACATGATGAATTTCTGCACGGCAGAACTAAATCAAAGTTTTCTCTCAAAGTGTTTTTTGTCTTTGGGTAGATTTGAATCCAACAAATATTTCAGATAATAACTCTAAGCAGGTATTTAAGAGATGATAATTATGAATTGTAGGTGAAGTATTATTGGAGAAAATCACAGACAAATAAAGAAATAATGGTTAATTATCAAATAAACAGAACATTCAAATAAATTACAGTAGGGCAAAAAAAATTTTTTTTCATTTGCCAAGTAACATTTGGTGTATTTGGGGCTGCTTCTTGATTTCAAAATACAATTTTACACTTTTCCAGACCCAAATGGAATAAATGCATATTGACATTTTCAGCAATGTCTGCAGTAGGTGGGCCAGAAAAATAAAAATTTTTCGTGTCATATACTGGCAGGGAAAAAGATTCCAATTGAGCGAGAAAGCAAACAGAGAAGAAAAAAAAGTTAATTAAATTCAGGTTGATGTCTACCGCCTCTGAATGAGCGCTAAGGGGTCCTAAAGGTGGCAGAGAAGTGGGCTGTTTAGTAAAGTCAGTTTTAAATTTTAAAATTTCTCTAATATTCTATTAGTACTCAACTTCTTAAGAGTATTATATTTTATTTTTATCAATCGATCCTGCTTCCTGTCACAGATTCTTTCAAGTTTTCAAAATGTGGAATTACTTCAATAAACAATTTGGTTCACTTATCATAATCTTCTACACACACCATTTGTCAGATTGGTCATCAAGGAACGTGTACGCTGCAGCAGATGCGCAGCAGAAGTCAAATAAAAAAAAAAAAGAGAACTACAACATCCCCTAGAAATTACATTTTAAAGTAGCAAATGAAAAATAAATACACGCCGAGGGGTGACCCCCCAGGCCGGATTGCATAACACCAACCTTTACAGGAATAGGGGCAATAGAAAAATTACTAGCGTGCTGATTGGTTGTTTCAGCAGCGTCACGTATGATGTCATAGATTTATAAAAATAATTTTTTGGAATTTCACCCATCTTTCTCTTAAATTGTTCAGTCTTTTTTTATGTAAATTTATTTGATTAAATTATCTCTTTAGTTACCAAGTACTTTTAACCTTAGAATAGAAAAGTATATCATTAATAAAAGAATCAAGCTTTTTTCTGAAAATAAATCATAATTTCTTAAAGTCATTGATAAAATATTTGTGAAAAATCTTAAGTAATTTCTTGTTATTGAAGTATTAATAAAAAAATGTATAAGAAATACAAAAGTTTAAAAAGTATCACCTTTTTTGTTTTTCTTTTGAAACCTCTCCTTAATTATCAGGGCTCTATTTTCAATTTTAATAATGAGAAATAGTTTGGAACTAATGCATACAGATACTATAAATCTCTAATATATATAAAAGGTAATGTTTGTGTGCGTGCGTGTGTGTTTGTCTGCGATGTCCAGACGAATCTATCGCACTTACAGCCATGAAATTTGGCACACAGGTAGTCGTAATGGTGACTGAATGCACCTCGAAGCAGAAATTTTAAATTTTAATCTAGAATTTTTTTTATTTAATGTTTTGTGTTGTTTTGGTTGATTTTTCGCACTAATTTCTCAATAGAATAGTTACGAATAAGTTTACGACAAAAATAGATACACCATCGAAAAGAGCATGCGATTTCCGTTCTAATGAAGTTAGTTTTGAATTTCTAACGTAATTTACTGAATTTTGAAAAAAAATTGAAAAATAGTTACTTTTATGGTAATTTTTAATAAAGATTTCTTTAAATTATCGCATCTGACGTTCTAACACCTCTATAATTTTCATTTTTTTTCAGCCTACAATTGGCACGTTTATGTCCGATTTAAAACTAGAACTATTAAAATATCTCTTTTCGTTTTTTAAAAATGAATTTTTCCCTTGATCGGTTCAAACAGTTTTTTCGTAGCGCGATTTAACAGCGAGAGATTCTCCAGACCATCCCACAATGCATTGTTGCAACGTGACCTTCTTCGCGGCACGTGACGTCATTCGCAAAGAAAAATAAGCGGGAATATCAATAATGTGTATTTTTTGCTTTGCTTCTGTTTTCAAAACTTTTTCGTGCCATTGTGTGCACTTTTTTTCACCCACTTTTTGAAGTCCTGATTCCACGGGCAACGCCGTGCGCGTACTGCTAGTATTATATATGTACAAGAGAGAAAGAGTGACCATGTGTAAGTGATAAGTTTCAGTTAAGGAATAGAAAAGGACCAAAAAGAATTCATAAAGTTTTCAGATCAGCAGATAAATGGAAAAAAAATGTTTAGTTATTAATTATATATCTTTCTCAAAACGAAGTCTAATTAAATTACTTCCTTTTTTATTACTTAAATTGCAATATCAGGAAGAAATAGGAAAAAAAGTTTGACAAATTGAAAAGTCAGAAATTATAAAATAATTGACATTGCAAAATATTTACATTGAAAGTTAATAGATTTCAATTTAAATTCGAATGAAAGACTGCGTTTTAATTTAAAAAGAAAATTTTAGATATTTAATTAAAAATAGCAGTTTTCATATTTTGCTCAGAGATGGCGCCACTATTTATTTTGTTTCATACTCAATATTTCAAACCATTCTGTCAAGTTCAAATTTGTTGTAGAAAGATTGAATTTCATCGGAAATAACAAAGGTATTTTCGTTAGTAAAATTCGTTAAAAAAAATCATATTCTTAGGTACTAATTTGTATTCACAGAGGATAAACTTTAAATGTACTTTGATCATCACTATAAGGCAACTGGACAGTAAATCTATGACATTATACGTGACGCTGCTGAAACAACCAATCAGCACGCTCGAAATTTCTCCATTGTCCCTATTCCTGTAAAGGTCGGTATTATGCGGCCGAATTCGCTTAAGGTCGTCTAAAAGTTTTTTACGTCGACTTCCAACACTAGATGTCGCTGATCGCAACTCGGCGAAAGCGATTTGCCTACATATCTTGTTACCAGTGGCGAATCCAGGGGAGGGGCTATCGGGATACAGCCCCCCCCCCCCCAGAGCTAAATCAAAATTCTTGATATTATTTAAAATCCCTATAACTGCTTTTTTTCTTAATTTTCATTTTTAACAAATAATTTCATTTTTAAAATCGTGACAACATTGCTTTCTGGCTTGGCAGGCTCGAAAATTTTGCTACTTTTCTAGTCAATCCACTTGTACTTGTAGCGTTGATGCGGTCGAAAACATTTTTTGGCCAGCTATTTCATTGCATTTTTTATTAAATTATCGAAAGTATTGTAGTATTATTTATGATTCTTATTGTCAGGTGATGAAAGTCTGTACAGTTAAAGAGTTTTGGTTTACATTATCCATGAGGTTTGACATTCGTCACTACGATGCAAAATTTTTATGACCTCAGCTCCCCCCAGAACCGGATCCTGGATTCGCCACTGCTTGTTACCCTGCATTGCCTTCTCAGAGTTGAAAAGTCGTTGTTCGCATGTGCCCTGACTGAATCTTGGAAATTTTTCTCTGTACATAACGTTGACGATATCATCAGAGCGCATGCGTATCACTATGTGGTTGTAATCGTATGGGTAATTTCGTTTACGCGTGAATAAGCACAGAGGGGTGGGTGATTATCGCAAACAAAATAATACTAGGATGCTTTACGGCAGATTCGGCTACTTTTTTTTTTTCGTAAAAAGCCATTTTTAGAATTATATTTATCAAAATAATATTTTTGAGACCGCAAGTCTGCTACTCGAACTGTGAAATATGTATTTTAAAAATTGAGTCTAAAATATATATATATTTTTTTCTGCTAAAATTAATTTAATTTTCCTTTTTTTTTAAATTAAGAAAATACACTGCAATTCAATTATCTATTTTGAATTTTACAATAGCTGTAATTATAATCATAAGATATAATTATTAAAGTAAAAATAAGCGATTTAAAACATTCTTACATATAAATTGTCATTTTTCTTTCGTCAGGCAGTATGCTTGGACTTCAAATATGTTATATGCTTAATTTGTATGAACAATAAAATTAAAATATATACTTAACAAAAAAGGAACAATATCAAGTTTCTAATGAGATTTTGTTGCTGAAATGAAGTTTTCATGATACCGTGTGAAGATTTTTTTATCGTAGTTAAATTTAATTTAATTTTTTATACGTATATTATTTACTAACATAAAAAGAATCGCAATTATGCCTTGAAAGAACCATGCTTTACAGAAAATACTTTAAAGAAAATTGGAAGTTCAAATCAATCTACATTTTACCGGCAATATATGAAAGCCGGCATTCTATAGAATGCAGAAAACTGAGAGGCACGAAACGATTAACATTTCGCACGTTTCATGGGCATTCAAATGACAAAGCGGCAAAGTATGAAAGAAATCATTCGTTCGATTTTATAAGAAATAAAATTAATTGCAAATCAAAGTAAAATTATTTTCTTCCTTGATGTAACATGTAGGTTCACATTTTATTTTGTTTCCTTTACTAAAAAAGACAAAAATTTCCATATGCATAACTTTCAATTTACTTTACGTATTTTGAATAAAAGATTTTTTTATGGCACTTTTATTTTTTTCAAAATAACATTTGCATTTTTGAGGAATGCACGTCTTGTAAATAATAGCCTTATGATCTTTTTTCATACTTTGCCTAAATAGCATTTGTCATTCTATAGAATGGCTAGGTATTATATACAATGCCTACGGAAAGTATATAATGATTATCATATTTCATACTTTGTCTAAAAATGCCCGGACTTTCTAAAGAATGCCGGCGTTTCATACATTGTCAGTAAAACCTATAAGAAATAGAAGAGTGTCGTTTTCATTCTGGATTAGCATACATAATATATATCACTGTTTTTCCTAGCGAATTAAAGAAACCCGATTCTATTGAAGATCCGTCGTGTATGGGGCCTATTGCACGCTAAATCATACGTAGTGGCCAAACGTCCTATCGTTGGTGTGACGTGGAAGTTTGGAGAGGAGGTGCCAGCTCAGGTGTCGTCCTCGAAATCTGACCGTGGTTCAAAATTACGAGGTCCGTCCCAAAATAGCCCTCATGTTACTTCAAAACGTAAATATAACTAAACTAAACTAAACCTACCGGATTAAATATGATGCATAGATGATAGGCCAGGAAGGAGAGACGTGAATAATTTCTGATTAGTTAGAACCATGACCGTCTAAAATCCAAAATATTGTTTTATTTTTTTTTTCCATCTAAAACGTATTTCTGTTCTGCATACCTCTCAAAATCTTGTAATATAAATGAAAGTAAAAAAAAGGGCTTAAATATGCAACAATATTTAACTCTGACAAAAAAAAAATTAATTTACGACATAAAAACAAATTAAATTCCAAATCATTTTAATGCTGTCTTTTCATTCAATTGAATTCCTTGAAAGTACAACCCGAAGCTGATAATTTTATTTTCATAGGATTCGATAACAACGTGGCACATATCTGAATTGATATCATTAAATATTATCAATAATGAAATAAGCAGAAACAGTTAAGAAATATATTTCAATTATATAATTAAATTCAAAATTATAAAAGAAAATCACGAACTGTTTTACTGCTACAATTTTCAGTTAAAGCATTTATAAAAAATTAAAATTAATATCCTCATTCCATTCTTTACTTGCAAGCAAACTTTTTTACTTTTTCGTTTACGAAGTAAATAAGGAGAAAGTCTTGCAATCGTCAAAAAATTCGAACTCGAGATTTTGATGAATCTCCGCGTTTTAGACCTTCCCGATTCCGGAAAACACAATTTTGGTATCATGTCTATCTGTGAACACGATAACTAAAAAACGTTAGACCGAGAGGGATGAAATTTGGTATTTGATCTTTACACACAATCTGTAGGTTTCTATTCAAATTTTGTACAAATCCGTCCGCGGGAAGTGTGTCTGTCCGTGTTCATATGAACACGATAAGTCTAAAAGTTAAATAGCTAGATGGATAAAATTTGGTACACAGTTTTATCAACACATATGTAGGTCCATCACAAATTTTGCATCAAATCAGTCAAAGGGTTGACTGTCTGTTGGCCTGTATAATAGCATACTTTTCAACACAATAACTCCCACACGCTATGACTTAGATAAACAAAAATTGGTGTGAGGTAGACTAACATTAGTTGTAGATCCGCTCTCAATTTTTGTTCCAATCGGTTCATAAAAAAACTTTCAAATTGCATATTTGGTTTTCTTCGCCATACTATGACGCAAAAAAAGCCGCCTCCCTAAAGCTAAACCAAAATTCTTGATTTTTATCTAAAATCACTACAACTATTTGTTTTTAATTTTCATTAAAAAAAAATCGTGACAACATTGCTTTCTGGCTTGACAGGCTCGAAAATTTTCCTACTTTTCTAGCCATTCTACTTATACTTGTAGCGTTGACGCGGTCGAAAACATTTTTGGACAGTTATTTCGTATTAGATTCTATACTAGAACATTTTTATTAAATTATCGAAAGTATTATAGTGTTCTTTATGATTCTTATTGTTAGGTGAGTCAAGTCTGTAAACTTAAAGTGTTTTGGTTTACATAACCATGAGGTTTGACATTCGTCACTACGACACAAAATTTTTATGACCTCCGCCCCCCCCCCCCCGACTCTAATCCTGGATTCGCCACTGGTTCCTACTCATATAAATGTTAAAAAATGTTATTACAGAGCATGTATTAGACAGTGCGTCGCCTCCCCATATTTTCTAACACATCGATCTTTCCTTTTTCAGCTCAGATAAACAGTTGCATTCTTTTTCTTTTCTGGACAATAGAGTTGGATAAAGAAATACCTATCAGACGACTCGAGGTCTTCTCTATCTAGTGGCGGCTCATCCATTAGGGCTGCGGAGCTGCAGCACCCTCTGAAATTATTTTTAAAGCTTATTTTTCCTTTTTTTTAAAAAAAAAACCCAATTAGGTTAAGTTTTCTCCTTGAAAAAGAAGCAAAAAGGAATAAAGAATTATGTAAAGGGAAACTACTAATTATCGTCGAAATTACGTGATGCTGATGTATTTCTAGGTTTTAGCCTATTGTCACACACTTTTAGTTTTAAAATCGGGTCCATAAACATTTTTTTTTTTAATAAAGAGTGTTTATTATTGCCAAAGGAAATTAAGCGCCAGTTATATAATTGAAAGTGAAAAAATTACATTTTTCTACAATTTTTCCTAAGAAAGCTTTCCACGACCGTAACTCTACTTTGCTTATCATGATTTTTTTCTGTCCTCAGAAAAAATGACGGCTATGACCACAGCCACGGTTACAGCATGTATTTACTTTACTATTTCAGAAATTGTTCCTATAAACAAACAAGCGAGAGTGGCCCTCCCGAAACTTTCTAGCACACGACCAGTAATGTGGGTGGGTAAACAACCAGTGGGTAGGTAAATATTTTTGGCGTATTTACCCAAAGCCTGGTTATTTTGAGAAAAAAATTATGAATGGTGATTTACAATGAAACATATAAAATTTATCATTTCCCAAAAACTTAATATTTTGCAAACAAAATTGCGTATGTTCCCAATTTTTACGTGCGCTGAGATATCACAACATTATTTAACGTTTTTGAGTACAAAATCTTACTATAGATATCACACAAGATTTCACCATACCTCTGATTAATCACAGGCATCCCTATGAGAAAGTCAGAACGAAGTTTCGTTTTAAGGGGTTGCCATAATTTCCGAAGTGCGTGTTTGCCGCTCGCTACAATTTCCTTCGTAGACCGCCAAGGTAAAAAGTCAACCATACTAACTTGAGTGAAATAAACGAAACGTTCGCCAACACACAGTCGCAATGTGCATTTTGAACCAAATATGCAATTTGAACAACTTTTTTTAACGAATTGAAACGAAAATTGGACACAAATCTACAATTAAGGTTAAAAGACCACATACCAAATTTCATATATCTAAGTCATTATCTTAAAGAGTTATTGTGTTCACAAGTTTGCGATTATACAGACTGGCAGACAGTCAATCCTTTGACGGATTTGGCCCAAAATTTTATACGGACCTACATTCATGACGATAACACTCTGTACCAAATTTTATCCATCTAGCTATTCCAGTTTTTGAGTTATAGTGTCCACATGAACGTGGACAGACATCCCGTAGACGGATTTTGTCCAAAATTTGATAGAAACTTACAAATTATGTGTAAAGATCAAAAACAAAATTTCATCCGCAGCACTAATAGTTTTCGAGTTATCGTGTTCGCAGACAGACATGATTCCAAAATTGTGTTCTTCGGACTCAGGGAGGTCTAAAACGTGGAGATTCGTCAAAATCTCGAGTTCGAATTTTTTGAAGATTACAATACTTTCTCTTTGTATACTTCGTATACGAGAAAGTAAAAAAGAAAAGCTTTAAACTCCCTTAAAAAAATCCACTGAAAATGAAGAAATTAATTTTGGAATTACAATTAAATCATCACTATCCCCTTGTGGGTGAATCAGCATAAATAAAAAAAAGCAGGAAACCGCTAAAAAAAAGCTGTCTGAGAACGGTTTCGTTGGCGAAATATAAGAGTTTATTAGAACGTTCATCAAAGTACGCTCATAACTCAAATTAATACAATCGCCTAATTAAATATACTTTCGGTGATAAGTAGAAATGCATTTCAAGACAGTTAAAAAGTGAAAAAAATTCGTTATTATATAATATAAATGTTATATGAATACTATCAAATCTTAAAATAAACTTATTTTTAAGATTAAAATTGCTGCAGTTTTCACAAAAAATATGGGAATTCAATCTCTAGAAAGGCTCCCCATGGAAATATTCCTAAGATATTTCAACAACTAACTTTTAAGCGTAATGGATAAAGGTAACGCTTTCCATCGGGTGAATTATGTTTTATATTATTTGATATTTATAAAAAAACCATTTGTGGTAAGCTTTCCTAATTTTTCCGATCTTGTAGCTGTACTGAAAAATGAGCTTCAAAGGTTGTCACTGAAGCAATCTGTCTTTAAACTTTCAAATATTGCTCTGCACTGTTCCAAAATTTTCGCGTTTTTCATGTATTTATGTCAACTACTAAATCAGAAATAAGCATAGAAATTGATTTTAAATATTATTGATGCCATTCAGTGTTTGCTTCTTTAAATGTTCCAATGTATTTTAGAGTGTGTACCCGCCCACTTAAATTCGATGATTTTTTTAATAAATTTTCGAATTCACTGTCGACTAAATTTTTATTAATTCACCTCTGGGAGTTACTTTTATCTCCCAACACGTTTTTTCGACTCCGACATTATTTTTTGCGTCATTGAAAAGAAAAGTGAAAATTCTTCACTGACATAGATGATATTAAAAAATAAAAATTAATGAAAATTTCGGGGCTTATCGTTGCTAATTTTTAGGAATTTTAGATGAAGATATAGTACAGCAGCGGCTCCCAACCTGTAGTACGCGTACCCCTGAGGGACCAGTTGGGTGTACGCGGAATCAAAATTGTTAATGGTGGAAACAAGAAAACATAAGAGAATAAAAAATTTGCTGAATTTTACTTCTCCAAGTGAATACTTGCTATTTAATAACTATACCAGTTGATTATTACGAAGTGCAATTTTTAAATATCCTTTTAAGTTAAAACGAAATTATTACAAAACTGGTTTCTTTTTCTTTGGCGTTGAACTAATACTATGGTAAAAACGGAAGAAAATGTAAAATCAAAAATAAGTTATGCAAATGTTATTAATTCGAGTCATTTCATTCTTAAGCTAATCTAAGCCCTTAACATTATCAATAAAAACTTCTATGCATAGATGAATGGTTGGGAGCGCATATATAGTAGGGGGTACGCGAAAACAAAAAGAATAATCAAGGGGTACGCGAGGGAAAAAAGAATGGGAATCCCTGTAGTATAGAGATGATTTAAGATAGTCTCAAGGTGTTGAAACTTGTTGTTAAATTCACTTTAATGTTGAAAATTTATTGAGAAAAAGGGACTTTTAAAAGTCGCAAACAATGGGAAATAATAAAATAATCTGTAAAAAATGATGTAATTTCTTTAAGCTGGAATTAGACACCATGAAAAATCTCAAATTGGATAGATGAAGAGCAACTTAAGACTTTACAGAACGAAATCCGAAGTCTCACAGAAACGAGACTCGAGTCTTCGAAAGATTCTCCCCAGCTCAGCCTTAACCTCCGTGAACCCTCCTAAGAGAGCGTGTTTATATAAAACAATTTATGGGTTTCAGGGTCCCAAGCGGTTCTCTACCGACCCTCAAGAAATTAAAGCTATTTGCCTACCTCGAAATTTCGATATATGTCGCGCTACAAACCAAAACTGGACCACTATTCGTTAGTGTGGAGTGGAAGTTTGAAGAATGGCGTGACAACTCAGTTGTTCTCGTCATCTGGTCAACATTTAAAATTACGAGGTATGCTCCAAAACTGCCCTCGTATAGCTTAAAAACTTGATGATAATCTAATATAAAACAACGCTATAACAGAGAATAGACAAAGAGTTGGAAATCTAGCATTGACGTTCCTTTATCTTGAAATTTCGATTATTTCTAGAGTCAATGCTTGCTAGTTATAGCAGAAAATAATACCCTCACATTAGTGTGGAGTGGAAGTTTGGAGAATGGTACATTTAAAATAGAATGTTTAAAATTACGAAATCCGTTCCAAAACCGCCCTCGTGTAACTTAAAAACTGGACTTTAATCTTATATAAAACAACAGTATAATACAGAGTAGATGTAGAGTAATTTCGAAACTCCAATATTATTACACTGATAATAGTTTTATCTTGTAATTTCGATTATTTATGGTGATAACTTCAGAAAATATTATCTGAACGAATTTCATTGATGCCAAGTTTACATGCAGCAACAAAAAGTGTAAATAATATTTCGCTGCTTTTTGGCTCAAAATTTTAAAATGTAATCAAATTTTGAGATTCTAAAATTATTGCGCTGAAATTAGATAAATTCTGAAAATAATGATATCAAGCAAGTAAATATAGAATTAAAATACGCTCGATTATGATGCTTTTCATAAATATTTCATAGGTTTCCGCTTTTCTTTATAAATATATAAATAGAGAGAGTATACTTATTCTTCTACAGTTTTGGTAGATTCCTTCGAGTCGACAAAAAATAAGTAAAAATTAAATATTTGCATAATTGATGTATGTTTAATTTTTAAACACAGCGCGAAATGACCCATAATAAAAATGAAATGTAAATATTTTTTTTTTTTATTTTCTAGCAAAGTAAAAAAAGATTCTAGAAATGTTTTCTGCATTTAAAAATATGGGAAATTTAAAAAATTGTATTTGATAATTTTAGTATGATTCTATTTGAAAATTTTAGTATGATTGTAATCGTTCTTTAAGCTCTATTAAATGTTTATTTGTATGGAGAAGAATTTTGTGTTTCTGTCGCTGTGTTTATTTGCAAGCACAATTCTTATTTTGGTGATAAATATTTACTTTCTTTTTCTTTTGAGTTTAGTACCCGAGGGTAAAGTTATCGTTTTACACTTTCAATAAATAGCACGTTTTTGTCTTTCATTATTGTATGGCAACTTTGAAAAAGGGGATATGATTATTAGTTTCAATCAAGAAAATAATTTATGTTAGTAGCCACAAATGCTAGAATAACTATCAAAAATGATCTTCTATACATTATATTTAATCAAATCTTTACATCTTATTTAAATCAATAAATTTATTATTGATAATAATTACAAGTGTATAGACAGCGAGATAGACGGAGTTAACTAACGTATATTATAAGAGCACTACAAAAGAAATCTGGTTAATTGCAGCAGCAGAAACTGCAGAGAACGACTCTCCTTCTCTATAGCAGAAAAAAAAAAAAAAAACCCACCAATAAACTTCTACCCGTGGAGCAACTGTTTGCCTTACACTTTCGATCTTGGGCAGAAGAATTCAATTGCGGCGGCGGGGGAGGGGGAGACCTTTCACGTTCTAAAGAGAACTGATCGTTGTATTCAAAGGTTATCCGCATAGGGTTGCCGAATTACTAAACACACAGGACAAAATATCGGTTTTCAAAAAATTTAGCCGTTTTTTCATTAAAAAGAATCTTTAATTGTTGAGAAACTATTGTTAAAACTCTTCATGTGCATTTATTTTCTTCAAAAATGAACAAAATTACCTTTTATTACTGTGAAAGAGTCCAAGAGCATATCTGACGCTTTTTTTCAATATTTTTGATCCCCTCCCCCTTTGTCACAAAGTGTCACCCCTCTCCCCTTGTCACATGTCACGTTATATTACATAAACATATACTTGCAGTTCAGAAACAAAGCACTACGTTATAGATCATATTTTAAATTTTATTTTTAAACTTTAACTATGTGTTTTAATGACATTTGCGAGCGTAACAATAATAATGATTATATGTGTACTTATTTTGTATGAAATAAGATTAAGGTTTACAACAAAAAACGTAATTAATATACAATAGTAATAAAATATTAATATAAAAGAGCAATTGTAAACAGTAGTATTTTGGAATTTGAAATATTTTGCTTTAAATCTTATCTTTACTTTATGAACACAAAATACTCTTACACAGATTAAATTTAAAAAAAAAAAACACCTCAATATTAGTTTTACTTAATGGAATTGCCATCTCATTTCATTTGTCACATTAATTTATATGAACATTTATAAAATTATATACACAATCATAAAATAGAAATTACTCGGAATCATTTACTACTACGACTCTTCTTCCCATATTCACAGAACCTACCCTGAAGGCTTTTCTCGAAAAGAAAGGAATATAAGTGAAAAAAATAAAAAGAAATTTGTTTTTAGCCCCGATTAAAATATACCCTCAAATTCTGGTAATTTCAAAATAACTTTAAAATTTAATCTGCTGATTTTAAATGTTTTTATTTTAATCAAAATGTGCGATGTCACACTTCTTGTTACCCCCTCCCCTCCCCTTGTCACAATTTCACGAACCCCCTCCCCCCCTCTAAGCGTGACATCATTTATGGACGGCCCCTTGATTTATTGCATCGATTTAATTTTATTATCGATTTATATGTGAGACAGTTTCAGTGTGATTTGAGTGGTGCGTACATATTACTAATGAAATACGATTTTCACTTTATCTCGAAAACTAGAGCCAAACTGACAAAAAGAATGCAGGATTCGAAATCAGCAGTGGCGTAGCGACCGGGGGAAAAGGGGGATATAGATGTCCCGGGCGCCAGTTTTAGGGGGCGCCATGGAGACAAAACGTTAGTACATTTATACCTCTTTTAAAAGTGAAATATGACGAAGGGTCGAAAAAATAATGCCATGCATCGGGCACCATTTACCCTTGCAAACGAGTGATGACTGCTCGGGACGAAAAAATTGTATTATGGTCTGGGCGCCAGTCATCCTCGCTACGCCACTGGAAATCTGCACCACGGAATTACCTTAAAACTACTAGAAAATGGTTGGCAAAAAATTCGTGTTGCACAGTGTTATCACTCTTGTTTGACCTAAAGATTAAACGTTGCATTTACTTCTAAAAATGTTTCGAGTAAAGAACATTTTATTATTGAAGAGAAAATTATGAATATCCGCTAATATTTCTAACTGGGAGAAAATATCAGTCACAAAATAAAGATTTAACAGTTTATTTCAGATAAGCAAAGCTTCTAAATAAATTATCATTATTTTTTTATCCTAAAATAGATGAAACTTTGTATTTACTTTTGCACATGTTTCGATTAGAGAAAAAGACTCCACCAAGAATATCTACTTCATTAAAATGAGTAAAGAATCGTTCTTACCTGCGTTTGTTGAAATTCCCAATGTACAGAACACTCAACTCGAGCTTAGTCAAAAGCAAAGAAGATATGAAACACAGATGCCTTTCCACAAGCACTGAATATGTCTTTACTCAGACCTAACAGACACACACAGATCTAAGTGTTAGGTTACGCCCCTTTGTCTTTGCCAATTGACGAAGTTACCGCCTATATGCGTGGCCAATACAGAACCAAGACATTGTTTGCCAGAGAGCCATTCAGTGGTCAGAAAGCAGAATGGGGCAGAACTAAGTACTGGACTTCCTTAGCTTCTGAACAACATTGTCCCACGTTTATCAAAATGAGAAATTCCAAGAACTTGCGATTTTCGCAGACGAGTTCCCATTGACAATACTGCTGTACCAAAGACACAATCGTCAATAATGGAACTGCTTTGAAGATGTATTTTTAGACGGCAGCCTTGGCTTGCCGATATGAAAATTTAACTCCTCTAAATGAGTGAGTAAGCCTGCCGTTGGATAAGAAATTGGGGAGATAAGAGGGTTATAGATAGGGCTACCATAATTTTTTTGGGTGAAATCCTGACGAACCCGGGAAGGGTCTTGGCCCCTTTGTCACAAAGTGCCACACTTCACCATACCCCTCCCCCCCCCTTGTCACATGTCACGCTATATTACTTAAACATACACTTGCAGTTCAGAAACAAAGCACGACGTTATAGATCATATTTCAAATTTTATTTTCAAACTTTAACTATGTGTTTTAATGACATTTGCGAGCGTAACCATAATAATGATTATATATGTACCTATTTTGTATGAAATAAGATTAAGGTTTACAACAAAAAACGTAATTAATATACAATAGTTATAAAATATTAATGTAAAAGAGCAGTTGAAAACAGTAGTATTTTAGAATTTGAAATATTTTGCTTTAAATCTTATATTTACTTTATGAACACAAAATACTCGTACACGGATTGAATTTAAAAATACCGCCTTAATGAAACTGCCATCTCATTTCACTTGTCACATTAATTTATATGAACATTTATAAAATTATATAAACAATCATAAAGTAGAAATTACTCGGAATCATTTACTACTACGACTCTTCCTCCCATATTCACAGAACCTACCCTGAAGGCTTTTTTCGAAAAGAACGGAATATAAGTGAAAAAAAAAAATAACAAGAAAGTTGTTTTAGCCCCGATTTAAAAAATCCTCTCAATTTCTGGTATTTTCAAAATAACTTCAAAATTTAATCTGCTAATTTTAAATGTTTTTATTTTAATCAAAATATGCGATGTCACACTTCTTGTTACCCCCTTGTCACAAACTGTCACAATTTCACGAACCCCATCCCCCCTCCAAGCGTGACATGATTTATGGACGGCCCTTAACCCTAGTTGTAGATTACTGGACAGCTCTCATTTTCCCAAAGATGACGAGGGGATGTGAAAAAGAAGTACAATAACACCTCGATTATCCGAACTGATTGGATCACCTCGGATAATCGGAAATTCGGTTAAAAGACACTCATTTTAAATCATGGCTTCTTTTCTGTCAAGAAGATTTTCAAAGTTGTTCATTTGAAGCTATAAAAATAAGTTTGCAAATACTACCGCGTATTAACATTTTAACAAACTCTTTTTATCGGTTATCAAACTTCTTGCATATATTTTTTGAAACATTAGTTAGTTTTAATAAGAGGGTTTGCGAATGTTACCAATTTTCGCGGTTTCATTTGCATTTTTCCGGTGATTCTCAAAAGAATATCCCTCCACTCAACAACGCGAAACTTCCCAACACATTAACAGCGCCATTTTTTCATGAAAATGCAAAAATTCTTCACATCGCTATTGAAGTGCTTAAGAACAGAGAACTGAGTTTTTTTCTTAATAACTTCTTGAGTTATAAAAACCACTTCCCAACAGCAGTCTTTTGCAAGTATTCCCCTCGTGAAGATCGGCTCCAATGCCAAGTTTGAAACCCTTTTCTAAAGAAATCCTCTGACATTAGTTTAAAAAAATGAAAAACGAGGTTCGATTTGTTTTTCTGCTGCCTGCTCGGTTTACAGAGACCTTGATTGATAGAGGTCCGGAGATAAACGAGGTTCTACTGTACTAAACGAAACATTATTATACAAGAATATAGTACAACAATAGATGCGCTCCGTGAAAAGAGAAAACGAAAAGAATAGCTAAAATTTCGCTAATACTGTTCAGCAACGGATTCCGAGACTAGCACTTTTGGACGATTTTACACCGGAAAGGGGTGTCAGGCAATAAGTCGTATGAGCGCATTTCCGGAGGTCTTTGTTAGATCACGCTCAGTAATGTGAACATCACCCTTCCATTCTTCTCTTTCCCCCTATTTTGATGAAAATAACTCCGCTAGGCGCATGCGCAAAAGCGCGGAGGGTTTCCGAATCCGTTGTTAAACGTGGCGATGCATCATAATCTAAGGCGATTTCTGTAGATTTTTTATTACTGAAGCAAAATAAATAGTTCATTTGAGGGTGACTTTTTTTTTTTAGTTGAACTAAAAACGCTGACGAAATTCAGTTCTGAACGTTAAGTCTTTTTTCGTTCAATATATTACTTTTCCCGGTCTTTATTTGTTTGAGACGGGGTAGAGCCAGATTTCCCATAGGGCCAACCTAGGCTGTGGCCCATGGCGCAGCTGTCAGGTGCGCCTATACAGAAGAAATAATAACCATATATTTACAAACTTTTCAGCATTATTTTGAAAAGGCAGTATAAAATGAAGTTTTTTTTTTTTTAATTTCCATTCGTTACATTAAATATATTGAGGTATGCATTTTTTGTCTACTGTGGACCTTTGGTTTCTTTGCATTGAAATAGATTTCATAAGATCCGTCCACTTCAATGATCCTTCAGGTCTATTTACGAACGAAGAAGTTCTATTAGGTTCAGAAGATTTCAAGAACTTCGATAGAGCACTTTTGCAGGTGTTAATATTATGATATTTCATAAGTAGCGAAATTTTGAATAAAAAAAATTGATGTGTTTCGAAGATTATAAAAATTGTACTAAGTGTATTAAATATAAACTATTGTATATTTGAAAATTGACTATTAACTTTTTTAGAGAAGGCGCAGGATACGTTTCGGCCTAGGGAGAAAAATTGTGTAAATCCGGGCCCTAAAGTATAGAGCGCATCACTTGTACTGTATGCTAGGTGATTTTTTTTTTTTTTTTGGAGGCCATAATGTAGTTCTAGAGTCTTCTGAATATGCGAACAGAAATTATGGACACCCTGTGTGTTATAGGATTAGTTAGTATCAAACTGAAAAATCTAATACAGTCGACGCTCGTTATAACGACCCTCTGCGTCCCACAGCAAAATGTCTTTATAACGAGTGGTCTCTATAGTGGATATAATTAAAAACTGTACACATGCACGCTCAGCAGTTCCATATAAATAGGCGATTTTTAAAGAGATTCCAACTAAATACTCAACTTATTTTTTATCATTGGTATTAAAAATAAAATTTTATCAATTAAAATTATATTTCTAAGACAGATTTTAAAGTAGAAAATAAAGGGTGTTATATACTTACAAAACATTTATTTTCTGAAGAAAAAATCAGAAACGGTTGTTTGTCCTTTCTGCATATGTGCTTTTTGCTAAACATAATTTTCCATTTCAGTTAAAGATGATAAATAATGTTCTGCGTTTCAAAA
The DNA here is from genome assembly GCA_013235015.1 of Araneus ventricosus. Lineage (NCBI taxonomy): Eukaryota > Metazoa > Arthropoda > Arachnida > Araneae > Araneidae > Araneus > Araneus ventricosus. The sequence continues at coordinate 23,928 of BGPR01012969.1, read as the reverse complement.
AAACATTTTAAAGTCCCATACAACTTGAAACATTTTTTTATTCTAGGCTATTCTAATTTCCGCGCTGTGGTGAGTGGTAATTCTCCCCCCTCCCTTGTCAAAGTTGAACTGTAACACTGAAGACTCTACATCTACGAAGCATGGCAATACAATAATCAAGGTCATTTACGTTTCGAAACATTTTCTTTTTGGAAAAATACCGGGAAGAGTGTTCGCTGAAATCGGACGTTGTATTGGGATTAGACGACACTGTACGGTCGTTATACCGGAAGTAAACTAACATAGTGCATAGGGAAACACAGTTGGGGATTTTACCACCGGTCGTTATAATGGAATGGTCTTTATAATGTATGGTCGTTATAACGACAGTCGACTGTAGTTACTTTTACTTAGTCGCACGACAACTATTAAAATATTCACAATCTTTCTGTTTTGTTGCAGGCAGTTATGTAAAGGAAAAACATCTTTAGAAAACTGTGTTTAAAACTAATTATGAAAAATTTATTAAAATAAAAGAAACCAGTGGGAGTGTTCTCTCCTAAACTTTCTCGTATACTTCCCCAAAAAGGTACCGTTTCCCCTTCCCCCGCGCGGCTAAAAAAATTCGAACCTATTGTTACCCAGAATCCAATGACTACCAGAAGATTTTTCATAGTGATTGAAAAATATTTAGGTAAAGAATTTCAAAGAGATGCGTAACGATTTTCTTCTCTTACCGGCTCAAGGACAAACTGACGTAATTCGCTATTCCGTAATGAAATTCCGTTCCGTTCTTCCAGTACGCATGCGCGTGGAAACAATGGATTCTCTTCAAAAGTAAATTATACAGACCGACAGACAGTCAACCCTTTGACGGATTTGACCCAAAATTTTTTACGGATCTACATTCATGACGATAAAACTGTGTACCAAATTTTATTCATCTAGCTATTCAAGTTTTTGAGTTATAGTGTTCGCATGACTTCGGACATACAGACTTCCCGTTGACGGATTTTGTCCAAAATTTGATAGAAACCTACAAATTATGTTTCAAGACCACATACCAAATTTCATCCCCGTAGCTCTAATAGTTTTCGAGTTATCATGTTCACAGACAGACATAATACCAAAATTGTGTTTTGGGGACTGAGGGAGGTCTAAAACGTGGAGATTCGTCCAAATCTCGAGTTCGAATTTTTTGACGATTACAATACTTTCTCTTTGTATACTTCGTATACGAGAAAGTAAAAAGTGCGCGGAAGTAAGATTGGCATCACTGAAAATCTAATTTGATTATTAAAAGGGCGCAAAGATGTTTTTTATGTAATTAAATTTCTTAGAATATTCTCCGAAGTTATTGGGGGAAAAGGTTAGCATTACAATTAACTTTTAATTAATAATCTAATGAAAATATTGAAAAAAACCCCTTCTTGGTGAGCACTTACTACCCAAGAAGTATATCTCGAATCACTTCAGTAGGAATTGACTTAATTTTTTTTTTTATAATACTTGTTTTATAACGAACTGACCAGGCAACAGTCTATTCAAAAATGTGTATCAAATTGAAACGATTTGTGACACGCGCATTGCAATTCGATGACCTTATAAGGCATAAACTTTGCTCCCGGTGGTTAAAATGGTTCTTGTGCAATAACATGCTCCAAAGTTACTGCGGGGAAACGTTAGCATTCCAATTAACTCTTAATTAATAACCTGATGAATATATTGAAAACCTCTTCTTAGTGAGCACCTACTACTCCAAGAAGTATCTATAGATACTTACATATTATAACAAAACTGCTGATAGCAACAGGTTAATTATATCTTAAAATAATTGTCTATTGTTTTTTGCTTAAACACATTGCTCCTATATATTTCCCGTTTTCTTTGGGAGGGGCATTTCTGCAGGTGGCTGCGGGGTGCGCAGTGGACATATGACCCGTCTAACAACAATGAAAACCAGATGTTGTAATTCTTTCACGTGTTGTGTATGCGTTGGGCATTATTTGGGAACTAAACTGAACTTTTTCACTAACTCGGATTTATGGAAAACTCGAACAATTGAGACTCGAATTATCGAGACTACTGTATATGCGTGAGCTTTATCTTTGCAGAAAAATTGACGCATTTCTTCTGAAACTGGAACAGTAATGCAATCTTGGGTTTTTTAATATTTAACTAAAAAAATTAGTTTGAATGTTTGATAAAATATTCTTCACAAGTAAATTAAATTGTCAGAGACATTGCTTAAATTTCCAGTTATTTCAAGTGATTTTTATGCTTCACTCAAAATTTTCGAATTGAGTATTAAAACTTAATATGTCATTATTTTATTTCAATTTCAACATAAATATCTCAAATTTTATTGCAGAAAAATGTGGGGATACTGACAAATATTTTAAATTTATTATTGCCAACCTGAAATGATTTATTTTATATAAAATCATTAATAAAAATACAATTTAAAGTCAATTCATTGCACAGTGCATATGGTGCACGGGTAGTTGTCACCATAGCATGGTGAAACTACTCCAGCAACTGGTGCTTTGATTAAACCATTAGTTGGAGTGATGTTGAACCACTCCATGGTTCGACGTATTGCTATTCCATGGTTCAACGTATTGCCATTCCATGGTTCACCGTATTGCTATTCCATGGTTCAACGTATTGCCATTCCATGGTTCAACGTATTACCATTCCATGGTTCAACGTATTACCATTCCATGGTTCAACGTATTACCATTCCATGGTTCAACGTATTACCATTCCATGGTTCAACGTATTAACATTCCATGGTTCAACGTATTACCATTCCATGGTTCAACGTATTACCATTCCATGGTTCTATGAAAGCACTAGTTGATAGAGTAAAGTTTCACCATGCTATGGTGACAACTATCTATGCACCATATTTTGGTGAAACGTTGAACCAAAATTTTTAACAGTGTACATGCCATATGTTGGTAGTTCTAGATCCAGCGATGCGCCCTCTCTAACGCTTTGAACGATTTTCGCATCACTCGTGTCATATGACGCATCAAGCAATTTACAGGTTGTATGCCAACCAATAAATATTATCATGTTAATGTTAAATGTAGATTCTCAAGCGTTTTATCTCCCTGTCGAGATGTAGTGTTTGTGAATAGGTTCCAGGCGCTGTGGTGTCTGGAAGACTAAATGTTCGCTCGTCCTCATTATCCATTCTGCTTATATTGTGACATTTCTGAAATTGTTGGGGAAATTTGCTCGAACTCAACACTTCATCACCAATTTGCTTATCTTCATTTTTACTTTCTCGTATACGAAGCATACAAAGAGAAAGTATTGTAATCGTCAAAAAATTCGAACTCGGGATTTTGAAGAATCTCCACGTTTTAAACCTCCCTGAGTCCGAAAAACACAATTTGGGAATTATGTCTGTGTGTCTGCGTGTGTGTGTGTCTGTCTGTGAGCACGATAACTCGAAAACTGTTAGAGCTACGGGGATGAAATTTGGTATGTGGTCTTTAAACATAATTTGTAGGTTTCTATCAAATGTTGGACAAAATCCGTCAACGGGAAGTCTGCCTGTCTGTCTGTCAGCGGTCATGCGAACGCTATAACTCAAAAACTTAAATAGATAGATGGATAAAATTTGGAACACAGTTTTATCGTCATGAATGTAGGTCCGTATCAAATTTTGGGCCAAATCCGTCAAAGGGTTGACTGTCTGTCGGTCCGTATAATTTACTTTCGAAGATAATCCGTTATCCACGCGCATGCGTACACGAAGAGCGGAGAGGAATTTCATTACGGAGTAGCGAATTACGTCAGTTTGTCCTTGAGCCGGTAAGAGAAGAAAATCGTTACGCATCTCTTTGAATTTCATTTTTTGCCTAGATATTTTTCAATCACTATAATGAAAAACCTTCTGATAGTCATTGGATTCTAGGTAACAATAGGTTCGAATTGTTTTAGCCACGCGGGGGAAGGGGAAACGGCACCTTTTTGGGGAAGTATACGAGAAAGTTTAGGGGAGAACACTCCCGCTGGTTGCTGTTATTAATAACATTGTACTTCAGCGCACTCCAGAGTTGTACTGATTTTGACTTCTTTGCATTCTGACGTCTTAATTTTTTTCCCTTCCTCAAACTCTGTGCTAGTGTTACGAAAGAAGGTCGTAGGCAGAATTTAGAATTTTATACTATACTTTGACACCTCCTCCTTCCGGTGTCCAGATTTCAAGTAAAAATATTATGGCAACCCTAAGTTTACAGGTAGTATTCCAGCCTGTTAACATTATCATGATAAACCTTTCTCAGGCCGTGGGAAGAATACTCCCCACCAAATTTCATCAATTTTTAAATGCAGTTTTTAAGGTTGTCGCAAATTCTCGCCAAATTTTTTGACAAAAACCTGGATGTTCCAATTTCTTTTCCCAACCCATAACGAAGTGTCTTTATTTGGTAATTAATTAATTATTAATTAATAAAATTAATTAACAAAAAATGTCATCCTATGAGCGAAATGATTTTCTTTTCTTAAATTAATCTCAATACCAAAGTTATTTTATTATACCACTACTAGAAAAAATGGCCTTATAAAGGGGTTAAGGTTAAATGTAGATTCTCAAGCGTTTTATCTCCTTGTCGACATGTAGTGTTTGTGAATAGGTGCCAGGCGTTGCGGCTTCTGGAATACTAAATGTTCGCTCGACCTCATTATCCATTCTGCTTATATTGTGACATTTTTACTTTCTCGTATACGAAGTATACAAAGAGAAAGTATTGTAATCGTCAAAAAATTCGAACTCGAGATGTTGACGAATCTCCACGTTTTAGACCTCCCTGAGTCCGAAAAACACAATTTTGGAATCATGTCTGTCTGTGAACACGATAACTCGAAAACTATTAGAGCTACGGGGATGAAATTTGGTATGTGATCTTTACACATAATTTGTAGGTTTCTATCAAATGTTGGACAAAATCCGTCAACGGGAAGTCTGCCTGTCTGTCTGTCAGCGGTCATGCGAACGCTATAACTCAAAAACTTAAATAGATAGATGGATAAAATTTGGAACACAGTTTTATCATCATGAATGCAAGTCCGTATAAAATTGTGGGCCAAATCCGTCAAAGGGTTGACTGTCTGTCGGTCTGTATAATTTACTTTTAAAAAGAATCCGTCATCTCCACGCGATGCGTACTGGAAGCAATCTTCTGTGCACGCGAAAGCTATGGAGCGAATTACGCCAGTTTGTTCTTGAGCCGGTAAGAGCGGAAAATCGGTCCGCATCTCTTTGAATTTGATTCTTTACCTAAATATTTTTCAATCACTATAATGAAAAACCTTCCGATAGTCATTGGATTCTGGGTAACAGTAGGTTCGATTTTTTTTAGCCACGCGAGGGAAGGGGAAACGGCACCTTTTGGGGGAAGTATACGAGAAAGTTTAGGGGAGAAGACTCCCGCTGGTTGAAATTTTAGTGGAAATTTTCTCAAACTCAACACTTCATCACCATTTTGCTCGACTTCATTTTCGCTATTATTAATATTTTATTTCGCAGTCTTCCCACACAACATTCTGCTCTTGCGCGCTACAGAGTTGTACTAATTTTGACTTTCGGCTAATCGATGCGTCTGATGGGCTTTCGGCTCATCACATGACCAATCCTTGCCGTTTCGAACGCATTTTATTTATTTGGATATGCTTAATAGTTTCAATGATATTAGCGTTTTTGTGGCATATAAAATCGAAGCATCGAATGTTTTAAAAAAATAGTAACATACAGGCAGGGCTGTTTTACCTTTGAGCTTTCCCAATCTCACTTAAGGAGTGCCTGAAATATGGGATGAGAACCTGCAGTATAAGTAAGCAGACTCTCGCTTCCCGATGGGATATAGTAATTGTGGGAGTTGAATGGGGTGTGGTGTAGGCCAGACGACCCTTCATGACATATCTAGACGTCATAACCTCTCATTTAAAAAAAAATTGTCGAAATGCGTCGGGTGATTGGAGTTGGGGTATTTCTACAAGGCTTTTCTCCATAGACAATGTGCAGAGGAGAATTCGTTTTTCGATTTCGTTCGAAAATGGGGTGGGGGGCAGGTGACCCTTGATGACATATCTATACGTCATAACCTCTCATTTAAAAAAAAATGTCGAAATCGGTCGAGTGGTTGAGGCTGGCAGACTCGGTGAAGGTGTTTTCACCGAATTATTTTAAATATATAGATTATCTTTGAAGAAGGCTTTGTGTGAAGAAAACTTTGTCCAGTGTGATAGAAACTACCATCTTGACAGGAAAGGGAAAAGGTGAAACAGTCTTTATTCCACGGATACCTCTTATTCCGACGGATCTCCCATTTAATTTCAAGAGACTACAGCTCCCAGTGAGACTTGCGTTTTCCATCACGATCAACAAGTCACGGGGCAGTCTATTCGTTATTGCGGAGTTGATTTAAAATCATCATGTTTTTTCACATGGGCAACTTTATGTTGTATGCTCAAGAGTGGGTTCCTCCAAAAAATTATTTATTTTTTCACCTGATGGGGAAACTAGGAATGTAGTTTACAAACAAATATTGCAATAATATTTTAGTTACATTTAATTCTCACTCTCTAATTATTTTTTCATTAGGAAATGACTTTACTTTGCTTTCTGACACTCACAACCATTGTCATGTTTTCATGTTAATATACTTTTTGTTTGTATATACCGTTTTATTTAAACATTGTCATATTAAATGAAATAAAATTATTGATTTTATAATTTGTAAATTATTTCGTTAAATTTTAAATAGCATTCTATCAACGAAAATATTAATGAAATTCTATGATAATTATTAATTTTTTTCTTTTTCTCTCCATCTCAAGGTTTTAATAAGAAAATGACCGGGCAACAACGGGTAATCTGCTAGTAATATAATAAAGAATATTGTTACGAATTATGTTTAAAATTAATTTTGAAATAATTATTAAGATGAGAGAAATTGTATGGAAATGAAATTTTTGTAATTGAAAAACTAATCTTTTGAAATTCAATGTGGTGTAAAAATAGTTTCGTGGGATAATATTTTTCAAAGATATCACTGAAAAACGCATTGCTTAATTTTTTAATTAACTGAAATTTTGAATAACTTTTGGGCTTTGGAAAGTTGAGAGTGACCTTTCTCTTGTCTGAAATAAAAAGTGTGCAAAGTTTGGTTGAAACCAGTGCAGTGGTTTAGGAGGAGATGTGGAACATACATACACAGCCACAATGACTTTTATTTAAATTAAGATAAATTAAACTATTGCTGGCAAATACTATGGGCCTTAAATAAGGTTTTAGTGAAGATTTTGTCGCAATTAATTAAATATTTAATTTTAATTAAGTAAATAGTTAATTTTAATTAATCAAACAGTTAATTTTAATAGTTAATTTGACAGATTACTTTAATTTGATATTTAACTAAACATGACGGCACCAAGATTAGTTTAATGAATTTAGTATAAAATAGCCAAAAAAGGTAAATATTTAAATAAGAGTTTCCTTTTTCCTTATCGATATTGAAAAATATCTCATTAGCTTTAAAATTGTTTTGGGGTTTTCTGCCTGGGTATTTGCTTTGAACTGTCGATGGAGAATTAAATTTACTGTTCAAAATGGCTGCATTCATATCCTATGCTTAAAACCCACGTATTAAATTTTCCACTCTCAATATTGAATAATTTTTATTCTCTCATGTGTTAAGAGTTTAGTGACTATTATCTCTGTAACCCTAGAATTCCCTAACTGAGCCCATTCTAGTAGTGTTTAATATCATGTGATTTTAGCATATGACAAACTAACGTTCGCACAATTATATGGTAACAAAGATTAAATAAATTAATTTTTAAATCAAGAGTCTTTCTTCATTCGTGCCAAGTATCAATTTCCTGTTACTGTTTCTGATAGGCTGGCTTAATGTTATCTAGGGGATATTTGCACTGCTGGGATGTTTATTTGTTTATGACTCCTACCTGTTGAATGCTTATGTGTTGGGATATAAAAAAATATTTCAGCAATGTACTGACCAATAATTCTAGCATAACCTTTTGAATAGAATGATAAAACCTCGATATAGTAAAAAATTAAATGCCATGAAAACAGAATCACGACGTAAATATTGCAATGTGTGGAAACAAAAAAGTCATTGGCTATTTCTGTATTGGTCAATATGTAATATTTCATTACTTTTGTAAAATCAATGTAAAGGAATCTACCTTTGCCTTCCAGCTTGCCGAAAGGGATTTTTTTTTTTTTTTAACATAGGACTACATTTCTCCCATTGGGGTCTCAGGAGGGAAATTGATTCACACGCCAGAACGCCACAAAACTTGGTATGGGAGATCCTCTATATCTCGGTAACTACATATGTTAAAAACATAACTAATGTCTTATTTTAGAGATAAGGGATAACAACAGAAGTTACAAAAAAAAAATTGAAAATAAGAAAAGAGTCACGCGTGTAAAGTAGTCCTACGCCTTTAATATAGCGTCTGTTTGAAAACGACAGACTGCCGTCATTTTTTCTTAATTAAACGTCTACCTGCCTGCACATAAATTGTATAAGATATGTATAATTAGTATTCATGATATTCAATAAAGGCATGGTCTTTCTCACTTTTATGATCAATGTTTAATGTTCAAATTTAATTACTGATTTCCATACTATGTAGTATTATACTAGTACTATCTTAAAAACTTCAATACTTTTAAATGAATTTGCATTATAAACGGGAAAATTTCGATTATACGTCTTTTCATTTATACGTCGTTTC
>BGPR01012969.1:0-15155 GCA_013235015.1 Araneus ventricosus | reverse complement strand
GTCTTTTCATTTATACGTCGTTTCACGTCAGTCCCTTGAAAGACGTAGAAACGGGAAAATTTCGATTATACGTCTTTTCATTTATACGTCGTTTCGCGTCAGTCCCTTGAAAGACGTATAAACGGCGCTTTACTGTACTCTAATACGAAGTTTGCCAGAGCTGTTGATTAGTCAGTCAGTCATCCAACTGAAAAAAAGACCAATTCTGATCTGCAGGCGAATTTGGTAACGTGAAAAGAAAAAAAAAATCTCAAGGTTATTTTTCTGAAATTGAAACGATGCTTGATTTTGATTTGAAAAAGTTCGAATACGTGTCTCTTGTAAATCAAATGAAAACACGAAATAATATTACCCGAAAATGATTTTTTTTAAAAATCGAGGTCTCGGTGGTAAAAGTTGTGGCGCCCCTAGGCAGTTGCCTACTTTTCCCATTTGATAATCCGACCCTGCTTCGGTTAATATCAAAACGGAAAGGTTGTAACAAATTAATAATAACGTTTTTAAAAAAGGCATAAGGAGACTGCTGGGGAGGGGGTCAGCAAATTCTGGTCAAAATAATTTGTATATGGTTCAGTGACGAATCCAGGATTTTGGTCGGGGGGGGGGGGTGAGGTCATAAAAATACTGAATCGTCGTGACCTCATGTCAAAACATTTTAACTTTACTCACCTGGCAATAAAAATAACAAAGGACACTACAACACTTTCGATAATTTAACAAAAACTCAATGAAATAACTAGCCAAAAAATATTTTCGACTGCGTTAACGCTACAAGTACAAGTGGAATGACTGCAAAAACGGGAAAATTTTCGAGCCTGTCAAGCCAGAAAGAAATGTTGCTACATTTCATTTTTTTTTTTTAAAGAGATTAAGAACACACAAACAGGTGTATTGATCTGAAAAAAAAAATCAATAATTCTGCTTTAATTCTGGGGTTGCAGCCCCGAAGCACCCTTCCTGGATTCGTCATTGGTATGGTTTCCTCTCGCCTTTCTGCATTCTAAGGGGTCTATTCTGGTAGACCCCTTAGAATAGACCCCAGGGCCAGGGAAATACAAGGGCTGGTTCATACCTTTGAAGTTTACGATTTTCCGACAAGCGGAGGGGAAACCAGTTTTGACGTCACTACGCTGTGAGAGTGGGGTCCGAACAGAGCCTTCTAGAGGGCTATGGTCCGAGAGTGTCCACTGGAGATTCTTTCATTCTCCTATTTGTTCCTGTGTTGTCCAGTGTTACTTGCTATTTTGTTGAAAAATTGTGAAAATCTTGCATCTATTGCAAGTATGTCTGCTTGTGCTGTCGCTACCTGTCCAAATTATCACAGGAAAACGAAAGGCAAAGGTGTAATATATCATATCTTTCCAGTATGTCCGAATCGGAGTAAAATTTGGATCTCGAAATGTAAAAGGCAAGATCATATAAATGTAAAATACGCTAGGATATGCAGTGATCACTTCAGGCCGAGTGATTACATGGATGATATGAAGAATCGTCTACTTGGTTTAAATCAAAAGAAAATTTTAAAACCTGATGCAGTTCCGAGTGTTAACTTGCCATTGCAAGATAATGGGGAAGATATTTCAAGTAGAAGTGAGAGGAAAAGGAAAAGAAGTATTTTACGGGAAGCAAAAATTAGATTAAAATGTCTGAGTCCTAAAAAAGTATGTGAAACGCCATCTATGGAGCCATTTACTACACCTACAAACGAAAACATTTGCTCATCCTGCTTTGAAACTCAAAAAGAAAATGCATTACTTCTGGAAAGAATTAGATTTCTTGAAAAAGAACTTGAAAAGACGAAAGAGGAGACTAAGAAAAATCAGAGAAAAAAAATAAAAGAAATGAAAACGAAAGCTCAAATTGGCCGTATTTTAACCGAAAATAAAAGTTTAAAAATCAAAAATAGAAGAAAATTTTAAAAATATCTTAACAGCAACTCAGATAAATGCCGTAATAGAAAATAAAACCAAAATCAAGTGGACAGCAGAAGATATTTCTAGGCATTTAATTATTAGATCTATTTCCAGGCGGGCTTATGAATATTGGCGAAATCAAATAGGAATACCATTGCCCAGTGCTAGCACATTAAAGAGATGGTGTTCAAAATTTTCTTGTAAACCTGGTATGCTTCATGATGTTTTGCTGGTGATGCAAAAAACATTTCATTCAAAACCCGAAGCAGAGAGGGTGTGCATTTTAAGTTTTGATGAAATGCACATTGACAGAAAAATTTGCTATGATGTGAGTGAAGATCAAATTTTGGGACCATTTTCAAAAGTTCAACTAGTACTAGCACGTGGAATAATGGCAGGCTGGAAACAACCAGTATTTTTTAATTTTGATACAACAATGACAAAACATCTTTTCTACGAAATAATTAAAAAAATTGAAGAGAAAGGCTTAATTGTAAAAGCAATTGTTTCCGATTTAGCTGGAAGCTCCACACTCTGGAAAGAACTGGAAATCACCTCAGAAAACAATGTTTTTATCCATCCTTTAAACTGCAGAAAGATATGGGCATTTGCCGATCCTCCACATTATTTAAAACTATTGAGAAATCATTTTCTTGACACTGGTTTGGTTTTGAAAGATGGAACTGTTCTTACAAAAAACATCTTCGAAGAAGTGTTTAAAAAAGATCGAGGAGAATACAAATTGTGCCTCAAGCTTAAACCAAATTTGTTGACTGTAAGAGGTAATGAACGACAGAAAGTTTCTCCAGCTAAAACATTATTCTCTGCAACAACCGCAAAAGCACTGTTATTATTAACTGGAAACGAAAGAGCTGCCGAATTTTTTGAACTCGTAGACTCTTTTTTTGATATCATGAACAGCTCCAAACTACATCCGCCGAGCAACAAACCATTACAAGCTGGGTATGGACTTGAAAAGTATTTTTCTCAGCAGGAGCAAATATTGCAAAATACGAAGGAAGAAATGAATGGAATGAGAGTGCAAGGGAAAAAAAGTTTGCTACCATTTCAGAAAGGCATTTTGATTTCGATATCTTCCTTATCAGGTTTATGGAATGATTTAAAGAATTTAAAATTTTCTTATATTTTAACCTCTCGTCTCACCCAAGATTCCCTTGAAAGGTTTATTCAGCCAAATACGAGGTGCTGGCAGATTTTACGATCATCTTTCTTCTGTTGAAGTTATTTATCGACTAAGAAATTTACTGTTGGCAAATAAATTACCAATTTTATCTCCAAAAGTCAATACTCGAGAAGATTCCATTAATGAAGGTTACTTAACTGCAGATATTTTAAAAAATGCTTTCGCTGAGAAAGATATTCAAGAAATCCATGAGCTTCCTTCCGAAGAAGATGACTTGGTAGCATTTGAAAACTTATGCTCAGAAGAATTTCCTATGGAATGGAAAATTGACGAACCATCTAATTATTGCGGCATGACATTTTCTGAACATGAAGGTCTAAAGTATATAGCTGGTTATATTGCTTCCCGCGTACGATCAGAAGATTCCTCTTTAGGATATTTTTCTGCTGAGAAAATTGATTCTGAATCTGCTCCATGGATTTATGCTCTCTCAAAAGGTGGATTAACTGTGCCTACAGAGGCATGGTTAAAATTACCGAAGAAATGGAGTGTCTTTTTGTTTCAATTCATGGGAAAAGCGGATATCATTCAGGAAAAAATGTCACTAAATAGATGATAAAGATTCTTGAAGAGAAATATCCGGACGTGAATCGTAAAGCCATCAAAATTTTTTCCCGTTTAAGGACATTTATCAGAATTCGGTACCTGAACAGAAATTCTCCGAAGGACATACGAAAGTCAGAAAAAAAAAATGAACAAGTGGTTGAAATCCAGCAGTTAATGAGTGTCTAGAGCTGAACACCTTGCCAATAGTTTCAGTAAGTCACATTTCTTATGCTTAATTTATTACATTTCTTTTTTCAGATATTAAATATAACTACATTATATTGATTACATATTTTTAAGTACAGTTATAAAATTAATAATTTTTCTTAGTATTTATATTTTTGATATGTTTGCAAAAAAATAACGCATATGTGAGTAAAAGATTTAAAATGGTTTTAACTTTTGGTTCAATCAAAACATGAAATGGCTTGCGCATGATACGTATTATTTGAATTTGTGCCTAAATTTTTAAGATCCAATCCATCCTTCAGCAATTACTAAATTTTCGCAATATTACTAAATTAAATTACTAAAGTTCCGCAAATATTTACTATGCTTGTGATATTTTGATGTACTGGCATCCAATTTTAAATATTAAGTAAAAAAAAGGAAAAAAATAATATCAAAACCCTTATAGTAAAAGGATTTTTGTATTTTAGAGCACGGAGTGCTCGCTTGATGACGTCACAAAGTTCCCCCACTGGTTCTTCGCTGAAGGCTCTATGAACCAGCCCTTGTATTTCTCTGGTCCTGATAGACCCGTTGTTAACGTGCGGGAAAAGTGACGTCTCCCAACTCAACCGGGGGTACCAGAATAGACCCGTAATTCGTCTAATCTACAATCACTCAGTTATCCGGTAGGGAACGAGATTTTGTTGCCGCAAGCGATTTTCCCAGTGTAAGCATAGCTTTGATTCTTTGAACTTTTGATACTCACAGCAAAGACAGCTTTCTAACAATGCAGGTGGGTTGAAGGACCACCCTTTTTGATGGAGACAGATGACTTTCCACATTTAAAGGGGACATCACACGGACAGGGACTTAATTATTGTAAGGAACTGGATTTGAAAGAAATGCACACGTGTTTGTAGTTAACAAATAATCGCTTAGTTTTATAAGAATGCAACGGAAATGCAGCTGGCAGCAGGGGGCTATAGATACCCTAGGCCTCAGGCGTTATGGTTACAAGACTTTAAAGCCAATTATGTATGAGTAACAATCAGTGTCGGACTGGGTCTGAAAATTGTGATTGCCATGGGTCAATAGGGACTCTTATCACATCTGCAATGCAATCTTACATTACATTTTTTAATTTAATTTCTTACAAATATAATAAATGAAATTAATAATATAATAAATGAATTACTATATTATTATTATTTAATATTAATAATATTAAGCAATAATTAATTATAATGATAATTTAATAAGATATATTTCCAATCTAAAAATCTGTTATATTTATTACTGATTACAGTACACACTATTATTGAAAGTAAGAAATGCCAAATATAAATCGAGTTTTATGATTGAATATTAAATAATTTCGGTGACTGTATAGAATACTGTAATTTTGGAACTGCATTGTAACTTTGAGAATTTTTTAAACCAAACTGGAAATAAAGTGCAAATTATTTAACAATTTCATTTTTTAAAAATAATTCTTACTCTCAAAGATTATCAACTCAAAAGTACAGAAGTGTATTACATGAAGTCCTCTTTATAAAGAGCTTTGAGTTCACTACATGACTGCGCAAATCTATCAATAATTACTCTGTATCCAAATCTAACAATTCCGTTCGAAAAGAGAGTAAAATATAGGTTTCCAAGTTCTCCTCAGACAATGAATTTCTTAATATGGGCATGGTCTTCAGCTTCGAAATTTCACTAATAACATTATATTATTCCACGCGCAAAAATGGATTTCAAACTCCTTAAAGAGCAAACTTCTTTTAAATTTAATTGAATATTTTCAATACATGCAGGTCTATTAGGATGAAAACTGTAACAGGAAAACGAAATTTCTAAGTAAAAGGGTAAAAAAAAAAAAAAAAGCACAATGGTCCGCATTATATAGAAATCTCAAACCACCTCAAATATAATTAGAAAGCTAAGCTAATAAGCTAAATCAAAACAAATCAACTTAATAATAACATAATTCAGAGAGAAGAGAATCGACTGAAATCTATTCGATGAATATGAACATATATTTTTAAGTGTATTTTAAAATTTTCAGGGAAAGAATTATGATTACAATGGAATCTCCCTATAACGAAATCGCTTGGTTCCAGTTGAAAAATTCGCTGTAGAGAAAAGTTCGTTATACGGAGATTAGAGATTTTTGTAGTTATTTAAGTAAATGTTACAAACCTTTTAGTACGTGCGATAAGTTCAAAAATATTTAACTGTGACTTTCAATTAAAAATGAAGTAATATTTATTATAAATTTGTTAAAATTATACTAATTTTTTCTGTATAAATAAAATGCTCAAAAGTGGAGACAATTCACCAATTTAGAGAATAATATGTACTACTACGGATAAACATAAAATGCGCATTGTCACATCCATTTGCTGTTTCCACCCCGATTCTTGGAATCTTGACCCGTAGAAATGTTGCTCTCCCTCTGTAGAAACCCAGGTCCCCACAACTGCATTACCCTTCACATAATTGTTATTATAATAATTGTCTATTGTTATGTGTTATCGCTGGAATGAACAATGCGAGTGGTTCCAGAAACAGGCACGTGTGAGCGATTCGTTTGCACAGAAATTAGCAACTTTCTTCAAAAATGACAAAAATCGAAAAGATAAAGGTCTGAAAAAATTCGTTATAGGGAGACAACCACTTCGTTATATGGACAATATTTTGAATGTTATTTAACATTCCGATTAAAAATTTCGTTATAGGGAGAAATTCGCTGTAGGGAGACTTCGTTGTGGGGAGATTCTACTGTATATTCACTTTGAATTTCATTATAAGTTGACTGATTAATAACCCTTCATGTTTGCGCTTTAAAATTGTATAAACTTGTCGTTCTCTTCATTAATATTGATTGCCGTGGATGCTCAGTTATATCACTTAGATTTCAACGTATTTGCTTTCGGAATTTTCGCGTATTTTAGCAATCTCAAATCACCATGAAAAATTTTTAAGCTTAAATGTGTTTTTATCAGTGCGTTGTTTGAACTTTTGTCCGTAAACACCTATTATAATCCTGATTTAAGTACTGGAGTAATACTAATGTTACATGCTTTATTAGTGGGACTCCTTAATGTATTTTAGGGTAGACCGGGACTAGCTGGCCATAGGGCCACGTTGGGCCAGTCGCGATATTTTTAATACTTTTCGGTATTTAACGCTGCCATTCCAGGTATGTGTGTATTATCCCGCCTTTCTTCTTCCACATCAGCGTCATTGAAGAAGTAGCGCTCATTAAAGAACCAGCCAGACTTTTCTAATTTTTGCTAAGCTGAGTAAATTTCCTCACTTATGAATAATCGGTTTTTTTTCTTTGCTTATAAACTATAATTTCCATTTTTACAAATAATATTCAGAAAGATAATTCTTCATTGTTACTTTAGGGCTTGTTTGCCTATCGAAATGCTTTCAGAATAAATACCTGCACTCATGAGAAACAAAAATAGCGATATGGGGCTAGTTGGGCCATTTCGCATGGGGCACGTTGGCCCGCGCTGCTACACAGGGTTTATCAGGATGTGCGTAATAGAAATACCTCTGAATATGTGGGATGGAATTGTACCAGATATATTATACAAGATACTTGTTGTGAAAAACTATGCGGACGCAATTTTGATGATAATTACACAATACTATTTGACGATGACCATAAAAACTGTATCTCAGTTTCTATTGGATAGAAATGCACAAAATTTGTATAAAATACACATAATGTGGATAATAACACGACTAAGTTACTTAAATTAATAAAGTATAATAATATAGAAGAATGTTTTGTGATAGAGTCGCTGCATGTTAGTAGTGGCTCAACTTACCCCGCAGTCGGGGCAGGTTGGGCCAAGTGACTTGATGTCAGTTTGAGGCTTTATATTAATACTGATAGTTAATATATTCAAATGTTACTATGGCGAATTATTTCTGAAGGTTCGCTAATAGTGTCAGCTTAAGAATTTTTTTAAAATTTTGAATTCCCTTTTCTTAAAAATTCTTAGAAGGAAAAACGACCCAACTAGCCCTGGTCTACCCTGAATGATGTTGCGCAAACCAGGAACCAAGTCACTGAAAAGTTTAATATTTGTTTAGCTAAGCTTCTTAGGCAGGGTCGGATTATCTAATAGGTAAAGTAGGCAACTGCCTAGGGGCCCCGGAACTTTTGGGCAGGGGGGGGGGGCTCGAGAATTTTTTTGCAGTATTCTTAGGATAATTTAATTTTGTGCTTGAACTTATTCAAATTGATATCAAGTATCGGTTACATTTAGGAACATTATTTTTAGGACTGTTTTCACATTTTCAAACTCGCTTGAAAATCAGCGTGGTCTTTTTTTTCACAGTTGGCTGATTGATTCACAAGCCAACAGCCCTAACAAACTCTATATTAGAGTATTTTGCTTAAAAATGTTTTCTGATTGCCTTATCATTTTGTTTAAAATAAAGTTCAAATTTACACTTTTGCGCGAGATACTGAAACCAACTCTCTCGAAGGTGATTCACAATTAAATATTTTTTCTTTTATTTTAGTTTGTCGTAATATTTCTCGCTAAAAACTACTTATGTAGAGATAAATAAAAATCAACAAAAATAGTAGGGGAGAGTGGGTAAAATCGGGTACCCTTGACTCTGGCGCTATTATATTTCCCATCTGGCCATCAAGCCAGAATACTTGATTTTATTTAACATTATTACAACTGTTTTTTCTTAATTTCCCTCTTTCTAAAAAATAATAAAAACGTTTCAACATTACTTTCTGGCTTGACAGGCTCGAAAATTTTCCTAATTATGTAGTCATTCTACTTGTACTTGTAGCTTTGACGCGGTCGAAGACACTTTTTGGCTAGTTATTTCATTGTAATTTTTATTAAATTATCGAAAGTATTGTATTGTTCTTTATGATTCTTATTGGGAGGTGAGTAAAATCTGTAAAGTTAAAGTGTTTTGGTTTACTTTACCCTTGAGGTTTGACACTCATCACGACGATACAAAGTTTTTATGACCTCAGCCCCCCCCCCCTCCGCGACCGGAATCCTAGATTCGCCACTGTTTTGTATCGTCGTGACGAATGTCAAACCTCGTGGCTTATGCAATTCAAAACACTTTAACTTTACAGACTTGACTCGCCTGACAATAAGAATCATAAAGAACAATACAATACTTTCGATAATTTAGAAAAAAATGCAATGAAATAATTAGCCAAAAAATGTTTCCGACCGTGTCAGCTCTACAAATACAAATCGAATGACTAGAAAAGTAGAAAAATTTTCGAGCCTGTCAAGCCAGAAAGCAATGTTGTCATGTTTTTATTATTTTTTTAAAGAAAGGGAAATTAAGAACAAACAGTTGTAGTGATTTTAAATAAAATCAAGAACTCTGCTTTAGCTCTGGGAGGCAGGGCCGTACCGAGGGGGTGGCGAGATTGGCCCCCGCCAATGGCGCAGGCAGAACGGGGGCGCAAAAATGACCATTTAAAAAACTTAGTTTAAGAGTTAGATTGGTACGATCTGCTGTGCAAATAAAAAATAATTTGAGAATAAGTCTTCAGTGGCTCACTAAACATTAAGGGAGTGGCTAGTTGTTCTGTCCAGTGGTCAAGTTGCCAGCTTGTCTGCTTTTGACCCCCTTACAGACAAAGAGAGAAAGGGCCTGCGCCTTTTCTTGGAACTTTGAGTTTCTTGCTGCCGCAGGAAAAAAGGGTCCCTCCAGCAAGGCGAAAAGGGTCCTTCTTTGACCACGGGTGTGGTTCTTGCCTAGAGATGGCAAAACAACATGCTTTTTCTTCTTTTTTGCATCTCATTTTACAATCGTAAAATAGATGGACAAGGGAACTCGCCTGCCTTAAGATTCTTCTTCGAACCTCCAAGATGCTAATAAGAGGGGAGGGAGGACAAAAAATTCACATAATTTGACTATTAAAAGCTCAAAGGAAGAGGGGAATCGCGCTTTTTCTTAGAGTTTTTTTGTTTTAGGGTGGGGAGGTCTTATTTTATCTTATTTACTATATTGTAGGAAGGATAAAGGGGCCTCGTCCTTATTGGACGAGTTGTCCTTTGGTGTTTCTTTAGTGGCAAATAATACGTTGTTGTTGTTGCTTTTCTGTTTTTGTTTCATCAGAGAGTGGGCGCATAAAGAAATACTTGGACATTCTTTTCAAAATAGATAAATTAGTTCTAAAGACGTGAGCTCAAATTATTTCTGTATTTTTAAATTGCTTTTGTTGTATTAAATACTAGCCGCCTTCTACAGCCAGCTGATTCGCCCATTTTATTAATTATATATTATTTATGCCAACCAATTTTTAAAAGACATCAACTTATTTAATTTTTCGCAAGCTAATTTGAACTAAGTTTTAAGGCAATATGTTTTGCATCTAATAAAATTAATGACTTTGATTTTTACATTCAATTGTTAAAAAGTCTCAGGCAGAATGGCACTTTAATATCATTAAATTCAATGAAAATTAATTTTTATTTCGATCATGCATAATTCAGATTTGAATTACATTTATTACACTTTATTTATCTGACTATAACTTGAATTTTCTACCTAATTATTAAAAATAAATAGATGGTATGTTTTCCATTGAAAATTATCTGCCCTAAGTGAAAAAATGAATTTTAGATCTTAGCTAAAAAGAAAATCTATCAAAATAATATAGTAAATCTATTAAAAAAGTAAATTTATTTCAAGTAGCAAAGAATTAACAAAAAATTAGACTAAAAAAACTGGAAAGGCAACGAAAATAGCAGTATTCCATTACAACAAAAGGTTTTATATTGTAATAATCAAAATTAATTTTTATATCTCGTTTTTAAACATAAGAGAAACATTAAGTTAAACATCAAGAGAAATATTAAATTAAAGATTTGATGAATCAGTGAAATTAGTTTGACTTTCAATCCAGCATTGTTGTAAATTATTCCTTTAATTTTTTGAAGAAAGATGGTCAAATTTAAGAAAAAATTACACTACAACTAGACTGTTATAATTTGAGACATAATTTTTTTTTAAATATAAGACGGTGTAGAAATTATTTTTAAATGATAATATTTCCGGCTATTATCGCTGAACCCCCACCCGAAAATTCTTAAGTTTTAATTAATTAAAGTTTTGAAAAACTCACTAAGGTTTACTTTGCCACCCTTCATACCAAATTTGGCAACTCTAGGCTCAACGGTCTGTCTTGTAGAACGCCAACAGACAGTCACCTATGCATACACGCGCTTTTATTAGTAGTAAAAATATGCATACAAAAGCATGGTTACAAGCAAATTATAAAATTAATATCATAGTATTTGGTGTTAGAGTTTATTGCATATGAAAAAATGACGGGAGGCTGTCTTTTCAAACAGCCGCTGATGTTAAACTCTTTTGTTTCTCGAAGTTTCTCCTAAGTTTTTAAGTTTACGTAAGTTTTTTTTTGTAACTTCTGGTGTTACCCTTTATCTCTAAAATTAGACATTAGTTGTATTTTTAACATATGCAGTTACCGAGATATAGAAGATCTACTATACCAAGTTCCGTGGCGTTTTTGCGTGTGAGTCAAATTCCTTCCTGATACCCCAATGGGAGGAATGTAGTCATACGTTAAAATCTAATGCAACTATTTTACACCAAAGTCATGATCTCCTTGATTTTGCTTGTCTTGATAATTGTAACTGATTTAACCATAACATTTTACTTCCCAATAATGTTATTTGTCTTTTTTAAAAAATCGACATTTTTGCTTCATATTGATGAAATTTGGCGCATATGATCTTCAAAACAAGAGTAGAATCACTATCAACTTTTCAAAGTTCAAAAGATAATTAAAATTTCAGTTAATAACCAGCGGGAGTGGCCTCCCCTAAACTTTCTCGTATACTTTTCAAACATTTGTCATTTCCCTTCCCCCTGCGTTGATAAAAAGTTCGAACCAACTGTAACCCAGAATGCAATGACTATCAGAAGGTTTTTCATTGTTGATTATAGTGATAGTAAAATATTGAGGTGAAGAATCATATTAAAAAAGATACATATGTATTAAAACTTCGCAATATTTATTTTTTTTTATCAAACTCGAGCAATGCAAGTTCCGCGTGCGGAGAAGAAAACAGGAGAATAGCTCGCGCATGCGAAGATATTGCTTCCAATACGCAAGTAAAACGAGACGCCCTAAATGTTTGCTCAATTATAAAATCTCGCCGCCAGAATTGGTTTTTGGCAAACTGCCAAATTTTCGGAGTATCCCTTCTTTGCACAGACATTTACGCATGCGCATGGAGTTGAACAAGTATGCGATTATACAGACTGACAGACAGTCAGCCCGTTGACGGATTTGGCCCAAAATTTTATACGTACCTACATTCATGACGATAAAACTGTGTATGAAATTTTATCCATCTGGCTTTTCAAGTTTTTGAGTTATAGCATTCGCATGACCTCGAACATACAGACAGACAGACTTCCCGTTGACGGATTTTGTCCAAAAGTTGATAGAAACCTACAAATTATGTGTAAAGACCACATACCAAATTTCATCCCCGTAGCTCTAATAGTTTTCGAGTTATCGTGTTCACAGACAGACAGACATAATTCCAAAATTGTGTTTTTCGGACTCAGGGAGGTCTAAAACGTAGAGATTCGTCAAAATCTCGAGTTCGAATTTTTTGACGATTACAATACTTTTTCTTTGTATACTTCGTATACGAGGAATTAAAAAAGGAGGCAAGATTTTGCTGTCTTTTCGCCGTATTTTTCAAAATATCATCTAAAAATGACTTTTTATGTCATTTTAAAATTCAAAAATGTCTTTTTAATGATACCAATTTAATAACTGTACAATTTTTTTTTAAATTAAAGAAATGAAAAAATGTATGATTTGCAACAAAACTTTTCAATTTAAGATGAAAAACTAATTCCCTTATTTAATCACATTATCACTTATTTCCTTATTTTTATATAATCGCATGTTTAATCACATGATCCCAGCATGGCGAAGTTCACAGATGAGAAGCTGCCGGATAAGTAAGCAAGTTCTCGCTCCCTTGGTGGATACAGTAATGGTGGTGTCGCTCTTCGGGCCGATCTCCGATGACGGGTCGTACCCCGGTAAAATGGGGGTCGTCGCACGAGCCGCTCGTAATGGGGGCTATTATGCGGGGACCACAGTGCCCGATGAAGTCGTGGCGGCCGGTCATGACGAAACTTACAATTACTAGATTTTAATCTACGCTCTCCTTTTTCTTATTCCGTAAATAGGCTATCGAGCTCGAAGATTTTCATTTTCAAGCGAACCTGACGAAACGATTTTAGAATATTCTTATATTTTGTGTTTTCCGCCATTACCAAAATCACTTTTGAGTACCCTCAACCAACCACAGGTTGAGAACCTCTGATCTAGAAAAAGTCATATGATATTAATAAAATTTGAACTCAGCTCATATATACTCAAAGCTTAATTTCAGCTCTAATTTCTTTGATTTGTAATTTATGTACTATACACTATACATAGTGCGAAGCAAATAAATTCTCTTCTTTATTATGCATCACGCAAAAGCCAATGTTCAATAGCTGCAATAAGATATAGGTTTTGATTTATTTTCTGTCTTTCGGAAAATATATGCAATTTGTAATTTATTTGACGATACATTTATTTTGTTGTGTACAGTATTTTTCATTAATATAGTTCATTAAAGTATTTTTTTAGGATGCGTAATTTTTATTAAACCTATTTAATAAATGATAAAATATGCTAAATTTGTGTATAATAATATTTTCAGGAATGTACTTTCTTCCGGGTAGGGGTTTAATAGAAAGGATGAAAAATTAATGAAAATGTGTCACGTAGGGCGAAGCTTTGCTAGTTCCGCCAAGGGCGCAGGATCACCTCGGTACGGCCCCGCTGGGAGGGGCTGCAGCCCCATAGCCCCCCCCTGGATTCACCACTGATTACATTTAATCCTGATAATACGGAAGTAAAATGTTAAAAGTTATACAAAGTCGATGTTAAAATTTGAACACGTTTAAATGAAGGAATTTTAAGAACGGGGTCTCTTAAAAGAAACATCGATCAAATCACTGTATTTGACTGGAAGCTTCCAATAGAAGCAATCAGACAATGTTACAAGAACATTTCAAGACCACGTGTGATTCCCGCTGTGAAAAACAGATGCATCTCTTTCTCGCTTTGATAGTGTCCCATCACCAAATTAGTGACAATAGACGCAGGTGATCGCCTCTTTCAAGTCGACATTGACGGATTGGCTAATCGTTCTTTGCCTCAAAGACCACATGTTTAAGTGGAAATTTATCGCCTATCGCACAATGCTTCTGTTTTCGAGATGGACTATCAGTTAATTAATGGAGGATTTGTGACCTTTCAGGGACTGACAGATTGATCACCGCATGGTGAGGTCAGGACCCAGAGAAATACAAGGGCTGGCTCATAGAGCCTTCAGCGAAGAACCAGTGGGGGAACTTTGTGACGTCATCAAGCGGGCACTCCGCGCTCTAAAATACAAAAATCCTTTTACTATAAGGGTTTTGATATTATTTTTTTCCTTTTTTTTACTTAAAATTTAAAATTGGATGCCAGTATATCAAAATATCATAAGCATAGTAAATATTTGCGAAACTTTAATAATTTAATTTAGTAATATTGCGAAAATTTAGTAATTGCTGAAGGATGGATTGGATCTTAAAAATTTAGGCACAAATTCAAATAATACGTATCCGTGGAGGATCGGCAAATGCCCATATCTTTCTGCGGTTTAAAGGATGGATAAAAAAGATTGTTTTTTGAGGTAATTTCCAGTTCTTTCCAGAGTGTGGAGCTTCCAGCTAAATCAGGAACAATTGCTTTTACAAGTAAGCCTTTTTCTTCAATTTTTAAAATTATTTCGTACAAAAGATGTTTTGTCATTGTTGTATCAAAATTGAAAAATACGGGTTGTTTCCAGCCTGCCATTATTCCACGTGCAAGTACTAGTTGAACTTTTGAAAATGGTCCCAAAATTTGATCTTCACTCACATCATAGCAAATTTTTCTGTCAATGTGCATTTCATCAAAACTTAAAATGCACACCCTCTCTGCTTCGGGTTTTGAATGAAATGTTTTTTGCATAACCAGCAAAACATCATGAAGCATACCAGGTCTACAAGAAAATGTTGAACACCGTCTCTTTAATGTGCTAGCACTGGGCAATGGTATTCCTATTTGATTTCGCCAATATTCATAAGCCCGCCTGGAAATAGATCTAATAATTAAATGCCTAGAAATATCTTCTGCTGTCCGCTTGATTTTGCTTTTATTTTCTATT
>BGPR01012968.1:27880-42258 GCA_013235015.1 Araneus ventricosus | reverse complement strand
ATGATCCCGAGACTGAAACTCTACTACCAGGCCAACATGATCCCGAGACTGAAACTCTACTACCAGGTCAACATGATCCCAAGACTAAAATTCTACTACCAGGTCATCACAACATCGAGTTTCCTATCAAGTGTACTGCAGTTGTTGTCAGGAGACAGATACCCTGCGAAATAAAAAGTAGCATCGAATAAAACGAAAAACACATCTTACTCGAGTTTCTGCGAAAAACTCATCCTCTGGACTGGATAGAGATATTTCTTTCTTTTAACTCACTTTCCACTAAAGTTTCTTTGTGTATGAATAGATTTTCTGCACAATCTTATAAATATGTAAATTAGAAATGATTATATATTATTCCCAGTCGCGGCTCGTTCATAAGAGCTGCAGAGCTGCAGTCCCCCTGAAATTATTTTAAAAGATTGTATTTTCGTTTTTATTCTAATTGGCTTACTTTTCCACTTTAAGAATTCAGTGATCAACGAAAATGGCAAAAAGTAATAAAAAAATGTAAAAAGACGAAGACGGAAAATCAATCAAGAATTAAGAGAGAGACAGACCAGAGCTGCATCAAGTTTTGCCCCTCCTACGGATCCGGACTTAACGCAAAGAGCAACGCGAAGGGGGAGAAAAGCAACCCTTTCTCCGCTTGAAATTGCATTCATTTGAGCTGCATTTTTTCCAGCTCTCATTTGACGCGACTTCCTCATTTGGCTTCCTTTTTCGCTTTTTCTCAGTAGTTCAGTTGTTAAGTCGTTTTTTTAAATCCAATTCTGGAGGAGTTTTAATTTTTTGCCTCTTTGTGTTTTTTCAGGTGCTGATTACGATTCACAGGTTTGCCACCAATAATTTTTGTTTTAGTTATAACCGAAAAACATAAATAAATTTCTCCAGTTTTTTGCTTATAACTCAAAAACTATCAATTTTTAGTATATCATCATTACATACGAAAATAATCAGCACAAAATTTCCTACAATTTAGGTCTATAAAACGTAATTTCGCAATTTAACAAAGTTAAATAGAAAACAAATTGTGTGAAGAACAATGGCACGAACAATGAATAATTAGTTCCATGAATATTTTAGCATCGTACTGCAAACACAAAACAACTAAACGATTTACTTTGTTCCTCATTAACACAGTGTCAGTCAATATGGCAAATTTATGCTCCATTCACATTTTTATTTTCAAGTAAGTGAGCTAAAATCAAGCTTTATGTTCACTGATGGATCGATGTCTATTGAAATGAAATATTATTGAGAAAATGCATCACAGTTTTCGTTTTCTTTTTATCTAAGAATTTATTTAAATATTTTCATAGTATTCCAATTTTTGAATTATAGTAATCAAACTCCTATACCATCACATCGTAGAATTTTTTCCCCATTAATTTCTTAATGGGGAAAATTGATTGATTTATTTTATAAAAAATTTTATAAATTATTTTTCCATATAATATGTGTTTGATTAATTCAAATTTCGCCGGCTTTGTAGAGAGGTACTGACTTATAATGCGTTAAAAATAACTCATTCGTAATTAGGTTTACATTTCATAAAGCTTAAAGTAGGTATTATCAGAGCGTAGAGGTATATTCAGTACTTATCAGTTACTCGGAAATAAACTGATAAGAGTGCAACACCAAAAGTAGCTACTGATGGAAATTTCAAGCCCATATCCAAAATCGTAAGAGCCCCACATTTTGTTACTAATACCATAACCATAAACAACCATGAAAGTTTCATAATATCAGTAAATTTTACAATCCATCTGAGAATTGATTTGATTAGAAAAATTACCGTCCGGTTTTGAAACAATTCGAGGGATATTTTAGAGCACATCACGTAATTTTAAACCGTGGTCACACGACGTGTTTGGCTATCTACTCTCCAAACTTCCACGCTACCCCAAATCCATTAGTATAGAACAAAAGAAAAGACTACGGAAAAATCGTTTGAATAGAGTTTTGAGCCACACAGAATCAAGCTCATATAAATCTCCCAAAATTTAATTATTTTGGACCACTTTTTAAATTAAAAAAATTATATTTGAAAGAAGAGACTTATAGAGAAAAAAGTTGTCTATTAAACAGTGCAATGTAGACTGAAAATATGCGGATATATCCACAAAGAAGTGATAAAGATCCTCTTCTTTATTTAATTTTATTGGAGATTAACCAATATGTTAAGGATAAATACAGGGTTCCTACTTAAATAAGGGCCAGTCCCCTTTAACTTCAGAACGACGGCAGCTTTAGTCATGAAAGTAGTGTCTAGGTATAGTAAAACGTATATGCGCTATGCGATGAGACAACTTACAACGCCACTTGGTGGCAAACTTCGGAGTTAGCGTTCCTATCTCAAAAATGGTACAAAATAGAGGGAAAATGTCAATTACAAAATTGTAGAGCGCTATCGATTTTGTACAAAAAGACACCTTGTGCACATTAATACGAAGAACAGAATGCTCAAAATGCACATTTGTTTGTTTGCATTTTCCAAAATTGTGACATCACAAGAAATGAACAAAAGGAGAAAAAGTTATTTTTCGGGGGGGAAATGACTCCTGTATACTTTTCCTGAGGGAATAACTCAAACAGCAGGTGTATGGACCTTTCCGACAACATTGCAGGACTTTCGATGACGTATTACTGTTGCTTGTGATAGCGCGCCACCTATATGCTAAAACGTGTGCAAAGTGCAATTCAAGCAATGACTCAGATCTGTATTGTAGATGACGGAGAGTACTTTGAACACCGGGAATAAAGGTATATTTTGTGATAATTAATTGTTTTTTCTCTTTTTAACCCTTTAAAATATTCTAAAAAATCCGTTTCCTATTTGAAACCCGGAAAACTTCAGGAAAAGGCAGCTGATAGTTCTCCTTTTAGAATGTAGATGGCAGCACAATGAAATTTAGCTGTCATTTCGGAAAAATTATAGATTTGATGATATTTATAGATGCCCAAATTTCTTAAATAGGAGATAGGAATTTTTTTAGTTCTTGACCTTTACAATTTTAGCAAATTTACTCGACAATTTTCCTCCAATATTTTTGAAGTTTTAATTTATGATTTTGCGTAAAATTTAACATTAATTTTTTGAGCGTATCAAGATGGCTGTGTCCAAAGGGTATGAGGGAGTGTCCCGGAGGAGGGACAACGACCCCTCCTCAGGAAGAGATGCTTTTTTTTTGTAAATTCTATGTCTAAACAATAAGCTAAGCCCATTCATGATGTTTCTTCCTTTTATTTAAAAAAAAATTAATGCCTTGTGCTTGAAAGAGTTAAGCAGGGACGAATATATATAAAATCAGGAATATGCGGATAAAATCAGCCAGAAAAGGCCACATTTCGCCGCAAAACATGCAATTTTCTGCCAAATTCGTGGTGTAAATTTACTGTACTTAGCGCCCTGGCGCACGTTTTGGTGGCTTTCGAACCACTGAAAGGTGGCTATGCGTACTATCATTAACACTTAGTAACAATGACTTGGCAACTATCCGAAAAATTTACTGAATTCTTTCGAGAGAGAAATGTTCTCGAGCGATTTTGAGTTTCTTGATCTGATATATAAAATATTTTATTTAGAAGTTTCGCAGCAACCAACTTATACAGTACAAGTATATTTGTTCATTGTAAAGCTATATTAGTTATTGAACTACATATTGTTTAAAATAAATGTTCTTTTTCGAATTTTCTCGAATTTTCATTCAAACCATACTGTTATAAGGTGATAAAAGGCCATATTTGAAAGTTTTAATTCAACAAGAAAGGATTCAAAGAAGATTTACGTTTGTTGGAGAAAGTTAGTGACAATATTTGTAGGAGGAAAAAAAAAGGAGACCAGTATATGAAAAAAAAAAAAAAAATGGATCCCGAGCAACGCCGGGTTTTCAGCTAGTCTATACTTATAAAAGGCAATGTTTGTGTGTGGGTGTGTGCGATGTCCAGACGAATCTATAGTACTCACAGCCATGGAATTTGGCACGTAGGTAGTCGTAATGGTGACTCAATGCACCTCGAAGCCCGAATTTTAAAATTTAATACAATTTTTTTTATTTAATATTTTGTGGTGTATTGTGTGATTTTCCGCACTCATTTCACCATAATATCGTTTCTGATAATTGTAGGAAGAAAACAGATAGACCATCGGATAGGGTAACAATTATTGTTTTAATGAATTTTGTTTTGAACGTCTAGTATAATTTACTAAATTTTGAGAAATTTTTAAAAAATAGTCAGTTTTCCCGAAAAATTTTAAGAATTAAAACTTATTTCCCTGCATCAAACGTTATAATTTCGTTATCACTTTCAAATTTTTTGAGGTAATAACCGGAATATTTCTCCCTGATTTAAAACAAAAACGGTTAAAATATCTTTTATCTTCGATTTTTAATTAATTTTTTCATCACTTTAAACGTTTTCTGTCGGGATCCGAAGCGAAGCTTTCTACCAACTAAACGTTCCCATCATGCATTGTCGGCGTAACCTTTTCTTCCTTCGTTTAAACCGTCGCCGGTGACTGCGCTTTATACTTTCATCTTAGCTTGATATTGCTCACAATTATCTGAAATCTACCAATTAAAGAATGATTAAGCAAAATAAACAATGCTTCATTCTACAGAGACTGCCTCTTCTTTGGATTTGAATATGCCTACACAACACTTGAAATAATGTTTCATTTATAATATATATATAAATTTCCCGTTGCTCTGTTATATAAACAAAAACAAACACATGAAACACTTTGTTTATATTTCGATGCTCTAGGGAAACAACAAATTTTTAGCATTTTGCTCAGTTTGTGCAAAATGCACTGATTATCTACGCTCGTCCAGGATTTCTAGAACGTCCTGGACGTCAGCGTTTTATTTTGATTTTCTTCCTTCTTAATGGCTTTTGTCTCGTTTTGTATATATATATATGTTTGTGTATATATAATTGTCAAGGGACGAAATATTCCAATTATGTTCAAAATGTTTATTCGTTTTGTATTTTTATTGCTATATTATATTTATATATAGCAATAAAAACACAAAACAAATAAACATTTTGAACATAATTGGAATATTTCGTCTCTTGACAATTAATATTCCATGATATTACTTCCATAACTTCTTTCCTTTTTCATTCTCGTTTGTTCGTGTTGTGTGTTTATTGTTATATTGCTTTTTCTTGTTGACGGAGATAAAGTGCGAAACAGAAATAAGCTTTTGACATTTTTCACACCATTAATGTCCGTTATTTTTCTGTAATTTGTTTTCGTATATTTGTAATTCTTCAGTTTGTGTATTTATGTGGCGAATTCGGAGAGTTCAAAGCTAAAGTGGCCTAGGTTTTCGTATATTTGCAATTCTTCAGTTTTTGTATTTATGTGCCGAATTCGGAGGGTTCAGAGTTAAAGTGGCCTAGGTTTTCGTATATTTTCAATTCTTCAGTTTTTGTATTTATGTGCTGAATTCGGATTGTTCAGAGTTAAAGTGTCCTAGGTTTTCGTACATTTTCAATTCTTCAGTTTTTGTATTTATGTGCTGAATTCGGATTGTTCAGAGTAAAAGTGGCCTAGGTTTTCGTATATTTGCAATTCTTCAGTTTTTGTATTTATGTGCCGAATTCGGAGGTTTCAGAGTTAAAGTGTCCTAGGTTTTCGTACATTTTCAATTCTTCAGTTTTTGTATTTATGTGCTGAATTCGGATTGTTCAGAGTTAAAGTGTCCTAGGTTTTCGTACATTTTCAATTCTTCAGTTTTTGTATTTATGTGCTGAATTCGGATTGTTCAGAGTAAAAGTGGCCTAGGTTTTCGTATATTTGCAATTCTTCAGTTTTTGTATTTATGTGCCGAATTCGGAGGTTTCAGAGTTAAAGTGTCCTAGGTTTTCGTACATTTTCAATTCTTCAGTTTTTGTATTTATGTGCTGAATTCGTATTGTTCAGAGTAAAAGTGGCTTAGGTTTTCGTATATTTGCAATTCTTTAGTTTTTGTATTAATGTGTCGAATTCGGAGGGTTCAGAGTTAAAGTTGTCCAGGCCATCAGAGATTCCTTCATCCTTGTAAATGTCAAGAAAACAGACTTGAAAGTTTATTAGCTGCATTTGAAATACATATGACTTCTAATTGTTCTTGCTCTCTAGTAGATATAAGTTGAACTATGGACAACAGGAAATACAACAGATTACGACAGAAAATATAACATTTCTCATGTCAGTGCAAGAGCAAAATGAACAAAACATGGATTTTAACTCGGAACCCTCCATATATACAAGGTGCCCACTAAAGTCCCTTACCACCCTTTTAACTACCGAATGGCTGCAGCTATTTTCATAAGAGTGGTGTCTAGGCATGGTAAAGTGACTATGCGCTACTGGATGAAACCACTTACAGCGCCACCTGGTGGAAAACGGTCGAGTGAACGTTGTTATCTCTAAAACGGTACGAGATAGAGGACAAAAGTGAATTACGAAGTTGTAGAGCATCATCGATTTAGTACAAAAAGACACCTTATGGTCATGAATGCTAAAAACAGAACACTTAAAATTCACATTTGTTTGTTTGCGGCTTCCGAAACTGTGACGTCACGAAACTATGCTACACAGTGCGCAACGTGAAGTTCAAGCAAGGGTCCAGATGTGCATTGTAGCTGACGGAGAGAAGTTTGAACATCGAAAATAAAGGTATCTTGTGATAACTATTTTTTTTCTTTCTAAGAATATTTTGTCACGTGTCAGTGTAGGAAATCGCGAACAAACAAATATTTGTTTTACACGTTCTGTTCTAAGCATTTACGTCCACAAGATGTATTTTGTACTAAATCGATGATACTCTACAACTTTGTAATTCACTTTCCCGCTCTGTCTCGTACCGTTTTATAAATAAAATTTTACTATGTTACAATTCACGTTTTTTTCAGTCATGTTTAAAAATTAAAAAAAAAAATCTTAATGTCTTTCATTTATGATTTTTTTTCATGACTTTACGTAAAAAATAGTGTTCCTTTAATGAATGAAATTTTTTGAGAAATACATAATTCTTTCCGAGATATGGTCAAAAGTTCTTAAAATTCAGTCACCATGGGAAAGGCCATTCTTCAAAACCCTATAACTCTCGAAATTTTAATCAGAACTCAATAAAAATTTTGGGGAGGCTGATTTCATGACGGGAAGTCGATTTAGTGAAAAAAATGTGTAGGAATAATGGGAAAATTCCGAGCTAGCTGTTAATTAACTATGTTAATTAACTCGGTAATCAGTTTTTTATCTGAATAAACCTGTCCTCTTGAGCCTTTCACATCGACACTAGTTTTGTGAAGACCCGATAATAAATACCAAAGTTACAGAGGTGTCCCATTTTTTTTGTTGACGACTGTACATGTTGGATTAGCAACATGGGGTTAAACGTTCTCACATTGGCAGAGAGTGGAAGTTTGAAGAGTATTATGCTGGATCACGTGTTGTGCACGGACTCTATCCTTGGAATGCCATTGATTCAAAGGCGCCTAAATATTTTCTGTACTAATTTTATTATAATTTGTCCCTAAAAAAATTAATTACAATTTTAAATATGTCAAAAGTAAAAACATGAATAAGGCTTTTAATTAGACATCCATCGATTTTGTAATGTCACTCAAACATGTATATCAGTTAAAATAATATTAAAAGTTATTAATCAGAATACTTGTTACTTTTTTAGCTTCTCAAGTATTTTATTAAGTATGCATTTTCGTTGGGCCATAGGCGCTCAAATTCCTAGTTACAGGTACGATGGGACGCTAAATTACTCTAACCCAGGGAGCTCAAATTTCTAAGACGGCCCTAGTTCTACTAGTCACCTTATAATTCAAAGTTACAAAGTATGTCCTTCGCTTAATTGCAAAGTAAAATGTTACTCCAATAAATAATAAAATAAAATAAATTAAGGTATAAGCTTTTATTCATGCGAAAAAATCAACGCAAAAGTTGAAAATAATTTTTCTGATTACAATAAAATGCGTGGTTCGAATAAAAGCGTGGGCGCCTTTACCTCCTAGGAATATTCCATTTGTTTAAGGAAATATACACAAAATATAAAGTGCTATATAAGGCTCCCATGCTTTTATTCGAACCATGCCTTTCATTGCAATCGGAAAAATTATTATTATTTACTTTTGAGTTCATTTTGACGAAATTATAATGTGCAAACGTATTTTCTCATTTAAAGTGTATTTTGAATAAAAGCTTATACCTTAATATTTTTTTATTTATTTTATTTTCTACTTTTTAGTGACGGCTGACACGAATACACACGACATGACAGGCATAGTAAACCAAATTCAATTATCGAATTCTCCAATATAAAACACGTATTAAAATCATTATATACATATGTACAATTACATTTTAAAAATGATTTAATGACATTAACTTGCTGAAATATAAATCCATAATATATTACGTGATAACTTACAAAACGTTTGGCGCACACGAAGTAAAAAAAAATCTACTTCTGGTTGTTGGCGAATTCTAATAGAAAGTAAACCCAAGACACGTAGAAACACGAGCTACGTCATTCATTGGTGCAGCGCCGGAAGTATAGCGTATTCTCTGTTAGCTTAGCGGTGTTGTTATAACCCTAAGTAACGCGAGGTGACCACCTTCCAAACTTTATCGCCCAAATATAGGGCTAAAATTTTAATATAATTTTGTTAGGTTTAAAATAGGTATAGATTACCAATTTTTTTGCATAATATTGTATTGTCACCGGAAACCCACCACTGAGATAAATTTCAAAGCTGTAGCTCGATTGGAAGTGGGTAAGAAATCGATCCCAAGATTTGAGGACACGACACTCAAGTTGAATAAAAGCTTATAAAAAACAAACATAGGTTCTAGGAAAATTCAAAGCTTCTAAGTAAAAGTTATTAAAAATGAAATTATATATAGCCATACTAATTCAATTCATTTTCAGAAATATCTACCAATTTAATTATTCATTTATTTCCCTCCCAACTCCTTAACAAAATTAAAGTTTCCATTAAATGACCACATTCAATTTATCACTTGGATTATTAATACCATCTCTCAGCTAATGAAAATAAAAAGAATGTTAAGCTTTCATCGGATTAATGCACTTAGCAGGAAAATGAAAACTTCTCTGAACAATGAAGCCGCAGCATGACTAGAACTGCCCCGCCCACCATTTATTGAAAAGTCGACCAACTGCATTTGTGGGGGAAAAAATCATCCGACGCAAACGGTCCAGGTAGAAACTAAAAGGATTTTGAACAAATTATTAAAATATTTATATATTAAAATAACTTGTTATACAAAGGCATGCAAAAATCTATGTAGTATACACTTATTCCCACCGCTGCAATAGGAGAATTTCGTAAATAATCTTAAAATGATCACTATCCTCACATTTAACCCTCTCCTACCGAGCGAGGCGGTCTAAAAATTTCCCCTTAACAGCGACGAAGGCCGGTCTGAGGCGGTTGCCTTCTTTTGAGGGGAGGTGGCTTCAGAGATCAGCGCGGTAGGGGGCCCAATTATCCTTGCCAATCCCAGCCCATTTCCGTGCGCCTTAAGGGAAGGTTATGACAGAGAGTGGAGTAAATGACCTCCCTGGTTGGGAGAGTCCAATTCATGTCGCTTCCTCCCAAAAACTCCCGGTTTTAAAGGGGCTAGAAGAGAAAAGTCGCCTCGGGATTAAAGAGTTGATAGGTATATAATCATAATTTTTGTATTCAAATTCATCATACGATTTCAATGGGGTGAACTCATGCTGTCATGTAATCAAGTATCAAGCACGCTGTGGCAATTTCGGAATGTAATTAGCTTTTCCTCAGGAGGGGAAAGGATGTAAAATTTCAAAACACAGCATTAACACAATGTGCTGTCGGATAATAAACGCGGAGATGTTTACCACACGAACTGCCTCCATTAATAAGTATTTAACGTAACTAGTGTACATGTCGGTCGGAGCAAATTATTCCAGATAACGGATGAAGACACAGATGAGGTATTTTAAATATTTAATTAGACGACGCAAACATTTAAGACGCTTATAAACATTGAGAGAATAAAAGAATTAGTGCTTCCCTTTGAAAGAGCAAGTTGAGTAAACAGATCGAGAGTCATTTCAAGCGCCATACTTAATCGGCGAGTTTGAGTCCGTTTGCAGAAGAACCAGATGAGAGGTAGTTCACGTAACGTTAAAGCACAGTAGATCAGAGCTGGTGATCTGGAATTAACTGTACTATCACATATAATTAATTTCCTCCCGAAAATCTCAGTAATGGATTATAAACATAATTTTGATAAATTTAGATGGAGTCATTTTTGAAACCACTAACCATCACAATAGCTATGTAATAAATGCGAAAAAAAAATCGACAGGGAGGCTGTCCCTGCCCAGAAACAGCCGCTGAGATTGAAGAGTATGGAGCTTATTTACCTTACTCAGCTTCGGTTGTCTGTGACTAGAGTATCTCTATGTAACTATTAACTCCATAGTCTATAATGACAATAGTCTGGTGTGACTATATGACTCTATCCATATGCAAATTTTCGTGATTTTTTCACCAACTTTGCACAGCGACAACTGACTAAACCGTATTCACAAAACTAATTTTTTAATCTAGCATCCACCTTTCTCTGTTAAATGAGCTAAAACAACTCATGTTGACGCGGAGCTTTAAGCGTTTAACTTTAGCACGAAATTCAATTCAACAATTATCCGGTAATGACTATTTCGGCGCGATCGATGAATAGATTACATTAGTCTGCATACGCGCATCGGTCGCTGTGACGTCGTCAAATTCTTGGTTTTCAATAACTTTGGGAGACTCGGCTGTGACTAAACCGTAATTCCAAATTCTAAAATTCTTTGCAATCTTCAGGTCTGCCTTTCTCTGTTAATAAAACCAAATCAACTCTCTATGTTATGGTTGCGGAGTTATCGCGTTCTGAGAAAAAGCGTTATAATTTTCCTTTCCCCGAAACACCCACTAGTTACTATGGAGGACTAATTTCACGATAAAAAAGTATTATCAATTTAAAACTGAGACAGAGGCAGACGGGTTTGAAGGAAAACCATGATAAAATGTAACGCTTATGGATTTATATTTCTGATTTAAGTTACCAAATGACATAGAAGAGAAAAATGGATTCGCTTTGCTTTGTATGAATTTTAAGTGTAAATCACTCTTAATGCATCCTACAATTATTAACGTAAAATGAGTAGAGAATCTTTTATTAGTGAGATTTGTCCTCAAATTTCTTGATTCAAAATCAATTACTTATTTTTCTTCCTGCAAATTACTATATATAGAGTAACATCTATACAACTACTATATATGTAGTAATGGTCAATCGCATCACATTCACAAACGATAAAATATCAGATTTAGTAACAGTTTATTTAAAACATTCGATTTTATATCTCAGTAATGTATTGCATTAAAATTAAATAATATCACTTTTTTCTTCTACACATTATCACTAGAGCGACGTCATAGTTAATTACTTAAATTTTTAGTGATTTATCGTCAACGAGATCTTTCAGCAAAAGAAATTTGAGACATGCGGAAAATAAAACGATTTTGTAACTCAGATTTGATTTAATATTTTGATTCATAAATAAAAACTATTACAATCATTTCCAGAATTTGTATCTGCACTTCAAATAAATTAATTTTACGATTTCGGATATCAAAAATATTTCTTGACTTTAATAATAACAAAGTAATATTCAAACAAATATAAATAATGTTAAAATTCATCATTTGAGAATTATTGATTTTCTTGAGAGTTGGAGAAATATTCTACAAAAAAAAAAATCTGACATTTCTATATTATGATTGAAATTTTACATTTCATTAAATAAATTCTGTTAAGTGGATGTATTAAGTTAAGTTGGATATATTACTGAATATCTAAAAAAAAACAAAACAACAATAATAGAAACAATTTATAAACAAAGTTCATTTCTGATCGTCGTTCTTTTTTCCATTCCACTATTTAACAGGTAAGACATTTTAAGCCCTTCTTTTCAGACTATGTTTAAAAGACTGTTTTGAATTTCTTCTCTGTGGATAAACGTTTTTATTTCCAATTTGTTCCGGAATAGGTTCAGGCCTTAGAGGAAAATTCAAATTTAGACCTTAAAATCGTTTTTCCACGACAGAAAACCTATTATATTTTTGAATCTGCATGGATGAAGGCCTCTGATGACATCATCCACCAGATTCTTCTTCCTTCCTTGTTCTTTTTCATTCGTTTTTTGTTAATTTTATTGTATGTTTACCTCTTTCACAATTAAAACTTCCCTTTATTCGTATTTATATCTTTGGATGTATTATGTTCTTTTTGCAAATTCAATTTAGATTTAAGTATCCAACTGAACAAACGTTTTGAGATCGAATACAAAAATTCATCGTAATGCATTATTCCTCGATATCGCGTTACAAAACACTTGATAACAATCTTTTGAATACGAATACACTATTATCTTCTTTTCAAATAAAATAAATTAGAGTATTATAGCCTCATTTTCAAAACACTTCGACAGCACCAGAGTAAAATATATTTTCCATCAAATAAATTTAATGATTTAGTGGTACATAAATAAATTACCACATATACGTATTAGAATTTTAGTTGGACTATTTTGTTTTAGGTAAAGGGCAAACATGGGGTTTGTTGACTCAGTGACAACGCTATTGAACGACGAACCGATAAACTGCAATAACCTTCATAATTACATTTTAGATAAATTAGCACAGAATGGCATGACTGTAAGACCAAGAAATGCAGGAAATGTTGCAGCAACCTAAATTTTAGTCGCTGCAGAGTCATATGCTCTTCCAATTACCATACATACGTATCAGAATTTTAGTTGAACTATTTTGTTTTAGGTTAAGGACAAACATGGGGTTTGTTGTCTCATGTGATAACGCAATTTAACGACGAACCGATAAACTGCAATAACTGATATTCAAGAAAAACTGAAAAAAGAAACCAGAAAACACGCATCGGCTTCTGCTGATCGGTAGCTATTGCGTACGGAATTTTTCTAGCTGTAACAAATTTAGAACGGCGTAACGCCGCGTTACCTATCTGAAAAAAAAAAAAAACTTTTTGAGATGCGCTCTTATTTAAAAAACACCCGTTGTTCCAACATTTTTTTTATTATTAATTTTTGAAATGTGACACTTCATTTGTGTACAAACTGTATTATAAACAAAATTGAACATATCAAGAGACATAAATATTAAATGTTAGAAAAGATTTAATACTATGCTTTTTGCAACTTAAATATCATAAATCAACTTTCTATGCAAATTAAAATATCATACGAAATCAATTGGAGCAAGACAGACCAGGACAAACATTTAAAAGTAAAAAATTTTCATCAAATGTTGATGGCAACGAAGTAATATTTTTTGACTGCGTGGACAACTCTAATATCATTCTGAAAATAGTATCATTTCCCCAAACGATAAAAGAACAGAAATAGAAAGAATCTAAAATAGCCATCACAAGTTTTAGAGACTCAAGCGAAAATATTGGTGCTTGAAGCCGAAAACCAGATTGAGCGAGCTTCAACAGAGTTAATCTACAGAAAATCATTCTTGCTTTTGAGGTTTCTTTGACTGAAAATTTAGGGGAAAGTCCATACGTTTCGGTTCCAAATCTATCCGAGGAAAATTACATTTATGAATCAGCTATATTTCACTACCAGAAAATATTTTTGCATTCTACCTCAAAGAACAAAAATAACTTTTTCAGCATTGCTGCACAGCCAAATGAAATAAATAAAAGAACAAAATTATCACAGATTTTAACCATCAGTTAAAATCTGTGATAATTTTTTGGATCTTTCCATTTTAGGCCGTAATTTTACTGACTACATTTACAGAAGTAGAACTATAAGATGCCAATAACGAGAAAAGTTTCCGAAAATTTCCGTCAACTGCTTTGTTGAAGGCATTAGATCTCAACTTAAAAAATATTATGTGTACGCATAATACCACCGACACATTTCTTATTTCGTAACTGAAATTGACGCACAGTCAACAATTAAAAAGGTTTTGAAGGATACTCTTCATTATAAACAGAATAACAGAAAATAAAAACACAGAAAAGAATTAAAGTGATATTTCTTATTTCGTAACTGAAACTGACGCACTGTCAACAGTTAAAAAGGTTTTGAAGGATATGCTTCATTATAAACAGAATAACACAAAATAAAAACCCAGAAAAGAATTAAAGTGATATAAAAATGAGAAAAAGAATCTAGATGACAAAAACCGAAATAATAAAGGAGGAAAAAGGTAGGAGGAAACTCGTCCAATAAGTTCAATTATATTTTTTCTACATAAGAAAATTTTATAAGTATCTTTAT
>BGPR01012968.1:0-22349 GCA_013235015.1 Araneus ventricosus | reverse complement strand
TAAAAAGAATAATAATTGATAAGCTCTTTCTTTTTGCAAACGGGTCTTTTCAAATGATATTTATTCATAAATTTGTTACTAACAAATGAATATCGAGTCGTTTACAGCCGTGTATTCAGTTCATTTTTCAGTTGAATCCACGAAAAAGGTTCACACATTTCTTAAGGCACGCTGGTGTTGATTCTAAGCGCCAGAAATTTACCTGTAGATGAGAATTTAGAGATAATGCGATTGCTATTATCATGGGCTCAGTTTGAGGAAAGTGAGAGAAACCATTTTCCTTTATCGGGCGAAGAAAAATCCATTAGATTTCAAGACTGATAAAGTATCCGCAATGATTTACATTAAAGACAATAACTTTCCTCCAAGATTTGACAAACGAGTGAATTATTGCTCAATCAACTATCAAGATTATGTAATTTATTTAATAATATCTGTCCCCATGTTTTTAGCCTTAAGGAACTGATCAAGGTAAGAGATGACACGTTACAGACACGACATAAAGATATACGACAGAAAGAATAACACATTTTTTCACAGATTTAATGTATGACTAAAAGAAAACCTAAGTAAAGCATAAAATATCTTCATTATTTTATATTATCTACTTCCCCAGGACATTCCACAGAAGAATGCTTACACATTCTAAGGAATAATATTTTTTCGGTAAAGTATGAAAAAGACTTTTATTGTAAAGACGCGTTTGAAAATGTAAGATTTACAAAATGAAACCAGCGAGAGTGGTCTCCCCTAAACTTTCTCGCATACTCCTAACACATGTGGAGAAAAAATAAGCTAAAAGACAGCAAAACGAAGAAGCGTCCGTAATGCAGGGGAGAAGAAAAGCTTGGGAATCGGAAGCTTGGAGGCGAAAGGCTTGGATAGAAGCGGAAAGGATTAGTGCAAGTGAATCGTGCAATTACGCAATAACGGCCTCGCGTCATTGTGTGATGAGAAAAGACAAATAGGCGATTTGAACAACTTTTTTCCGACCGATTGAAGCGAAAATTGTGCACGAATCTACAATTAATGTTAGCAGGCCTCATACCAATTTTTATTTATCAAGCCGTAGGGTTTACGAGTTATAATTTTTAGAATTATGCGATTAAAGAGTCCGAAAGACAGTCAACCCTCTGACGGATTTGGCCCAAACTTTGATACGGACCTACATTCCTGCTGATAAAACTGTGTACCAAATTTCATCCATCTAGCTTTTCAAGTTTTTGAGTTACAGCGTTCACATGAACGCTGACAGACGGACAATCAGAGTTCCCGTAGACAGATTTTGTCCAAAATTTGATAAAAACCTACAAATTATGTGTCAAGATCACATACCAAATTTCATCCCCGTAGCTCTAATAGTTTTCGAGTTATCGTGTTCACACACAGACAGACATAATTCCAAAATTCAGTTTTTCGGACTCGGGGAGGTCTAAAACGTGGTGATTCGTCAAAATCTTGAGTTCGAATTTTTTCACGATTACAACACTTTCTCTTTGTATACTTTGCATACGAGAAAGTAACGAGCGGAATTATTCTACATAATATAAGTAGGAAAAGACTAGAACCGAATTATTGGGAATTAGAGTTATTGCACTTAATAGAAGTTCACTTTCCTTTCCATAAAACACAGTTCTTCCGACACTACATCTCAGGTGAATGTCACCAATATCTAGGGATAGTATGTAAAATATTCAAATACACATTCTTCCCGAAATCTATATATATGTGTTGACTGTCACTATGTTGCGTCATCATCTTTCTTGCTGACTTATATCAACTTATTTGGCACACATAAGGAACTTTATTGATCGTTTTCAAAATCTTATCTCGAGAACAAACATGATAGTCATGACTTATACCAACTTATTTGGCACACATAAGGAACTTTATTGATCGTTTTGAAAATCATATCTCGAGAATTAACATGATAGTCATGACTTATACCAATTTATTTGGCACACACAAGGTACTTTATTGATCGTTTTCAAAATCATATCTCGAGAACAAACATGATAGTCATGACGTATACCAACTTATTTGGCACACACAAGGAACTTTATTGATCGTTTTCAAAATCATATCTCGAGAACTAACATGATAGTCATGACTTATACCAACTTATTTGGCACACGCAAGGAACTTTATTGATCGTTTTCAAAATCATATCTCGAGAACAAACATGATAGTCATGACTTATACCAACTTATTTGGCACACACAAGGAACTTTATTGATCGTTTTCAAAATCATATCTCTGATCAGGCCTCTGATACAGTTGCAAACCGGACGTCAGACACTTCTCTTGGCCAGGAAGCTTATTTCTTATACACTGATTCGCATAAATGAGAGAAACATCTTGTGAGATTTTGTTTCTTATTTTGTTGCAGATATAATTAATATTATTATTTGACATAGTAATAGTTTATGTTTTTCCAATTTATAAAAAAAAATTCGACGGGAGGCTGTCTTTGCGAAACAGCCGCTGGGATTGAGGGGCGTAAACTTACTTACCTAACTCAACTGTGACTAAAGTAGCTCTATGTGACTAAAATAGCTGCCGCCAGACAGTTATGTATGAGAAAGCTAGGTTGGTCATTGCGTGCGCGCGCATCGGTCGCTGTGACGTCATCAAATTCTTCGTGATTTTCACCAACTTTGCAACTCTACTGTGACTAAACCGTAATTCCAAATTCTCAAATTCTTCTTGCAATCTTCAATGTCCACCTTTCTCTGTTAAATGAAGCTAAAACCAACTCTTTATGTTATTTGGTTGCGGAGCTATAAGCGTTCAAAAATACCACGAAAAGCGTTATAATTTTTTTCCTTTCCCGACTCACCATTAAACCACTACGGAGGGAGGTAAGTCAACATCAAAATATTTTTATGACTTTTGAATACTTTTATATTATTATGAGAGACAGGCGTGGTTTATCTGTCTCAAAAGTATACCGACCGCTGCACTAGCTCATGCGAAGAAGACTGTCATCTGTTGCTTTGACTTGTTTATGCTTCAGTCTGGAAAAAATACGTGACTGAAGACCGCAACTGCGCATTTGGACGCCATTGTTGTGTCGTTGCGACAAATACTGTTGCAGAAGTAAGTTCTAATAATGTATAATGGAGAAGGAACATGCTCAGTGAATATTCGCATCATTTTATATTACTTTATTACTAATTTTCATACGGCCATTTTTTTCTAGTAGTGATATAATAAAGTAACTTATACAGATTTGATTTGATTGGGGGAGGGGGGATTTTCAGCAACAAAGGCTATTATCCCCTATTCATTCCAAAGTTCTTTTCAATCCGTAATCAAACCAACGGGAGTGACCTCCCCTAAACTTTCTCGTATACTTCTCAAACATTTGTCATTTCCATTCCCTCTGCGTGGATAAAAAATTCGAACCTACAGTAACCCAGAATTCAATGACTATCAGAAAGTTTTTCATTGTAGATTATAGTCATAGTAAAATATTTAGGTGAATAATCATATTGAAAGAGATGCGTATGTATTAAAACTTAGCAATATTTATTTTCAATCAAACTGTAGCCAATGCAAGCTCTGCTCCGCAAGCTCCGTCTGCGGAGGAGAAAACAGGAGAAGACCTCGTTCGTTAGCTTCCGCATGCGCAGAGATTGCTTCCAGTACGCAAGTGAAACAAGGACAAAGTGACGTAATCGTTCCGCGTGCACAGAGATTGCTACCAGTACGCATGCGTATGGAGAATCGGATTAGAAAAATTAATTATGCAATTTGAACGCCTTTTTCTTTACCGATTCAAACGAAATTTGGGCACAGATCCATAATTAATATTAGCAAACGTCATACCAATTTTTATTTATCTAAGCCAAAGGGTTTAGGAGATATAACTTTTACAAGTATGCTATTATACAGACCGACAGACAGTCAACCCTTTGACGGATTTGGTCCAAAATTTTATACGCACCTACCTTCATGATGATAAAACTGTGTACCAAATTTTATTCATCTAGCTATTCAAGTTTTTGAGTTATAGTGTTCACATGACCGCGGACAGACAGACAGACTTCCCGTGGACGGATTTTGTCCAAAATTTGATAGAAACCTACAAATTATGTGTAAAGACCACATATCAAATTTCAACCCTGTATCTCTAACAGTTTTCGAGTTATCGTGTTCACAGACATACAGACACACAGACATGATTCCAAAATTGTGTTTTTCGGACTCGGGGAGATCTAAAACGTGGAGATTCGTCAAAATCTCCAGTTCGATTTTTTTGACGATTACAACACTTTCTCTTTGTATACTTCGTATACGAGAAAGTGAAAATGGCACCCTCCTAGAAAGGCCTCCATATTCTTTTTCTAACTTATCTATTGAGATTAATTTGAGAAAAGAAATTCACCTAGATTATTGGATGGCATTATTTTTTGTTAATTAATTTTTATTAATTAATAATTAGTTACCAAGTCAAGATACTTCGTCATGGTTTGAGATAAGAAACTGGAACATCCAGGTTTTTGTTTCATCGAAATATTTGGCGAGAACTTACGCCAACCTTAAAAAATGCATTTAAAAATAGATGAATTTGAGGGAAGTATATTCCCGCGGCCTTATAAAGGGTTAAACCGTAAGTAATATTCTCCCACAGATCTCCTCGTAAACATACAAAACACAGCGCGTTTCGTGCTTAGCTTCGTAGTATATGGAATAATATATAGATATTCATTATATATATCTATATGTATATAGATATATATAATATATATCTATATATATCTATATACATATAATATATAGAATAATCGAATATATATACGTTTTGGATCTCTTCCCTTAGATCCATTGGGACGAAATGCGGTACAGATATACAATTTTAAAAAATATTACATGCAAAATTTCATTAATTTAACTTTTCGGGGTTTTGAGTTGCTGTAAAGACTGACCCTAAATTTCAACCGTCTAGTTTATTTTGTTTGCAAGCTAACGTGTTCCCAGATCAACCGACCAACAGACATACTGTTCATTCTCAGATACGAAAAATCTGCGCACTTTTGCGCATGCGCCAGATGGAGTTCGTGTCACCAGAATATGGGTGAAGTGAAAAATGGAGAGGGAGATACTTACATTTTACTTAGCAGTTTAGACAAACGTTTTATTTTAATTTATTGATTTGTGGTAAAAATTAACTGAAAATTCGGATGATAGCAATGATTATATATATATAGTTAAATATTTTACAAACAATTATAACTCAAATAACATTTTCAATATATACACCTATTAAACCAATAGTTAAAATTAAATATAAAATAATGTTATCTAATTATATATATACATAATCGATTCCTCAGGTCAATTGATTGTTGGAATTCCATATCTGGATTGGCTTTTTCATAGTAATAGTTTTTAATCTTAATAGCTTTTTGTATTTCATTGTGTGAATAATATTAGGTTATATTGTTTATTATATTTAATTTTAAAGGCGGGTTTAATAGGTGTATATGATGAAAATGGTATTTGAGTTTTAATGATTTAATATATATATATATATATATATCAAAACAAACAAGAAACAAAAGACAAAAATTCAAAAACAACCAAAACACAATGGCAAAAAATATACAAAAATTATAATAAATTGAAAAATATCATAGCGAGCCGCTCGTCAGGGAGGGAAGCTCACTTATGATATTAACATATGCTTTTTTCTGCTAACGACATACGAATCCCGTTAAAATATGTCGCCATCCCTTCAAAAAG
Source organism: Araneus ventricosus (assembly GCA_013235015.1). Lineage (NCBI taxonomy): Eukaryota > Metazoa > Arthropoda > Arachnida > Araneae > Araneidae > Araneus > Araneus ventricosus. The sequence goes on along the minus strand of BGPR01012968.1, from coordinate 16,601 downwards.
CACAAGACAATTAAAAATGGAAAAATTCTGGAATAAAAGACAAATACACTGAAGATGATTTTAAAAAAAATCGAAAGTAAAAATTCCGAATACAAAAGACATAGAATAAAATAAAATAAAATAAATAAAATAGTAGTATTCGCAAAAACAAGCGAAAAAGGCTTACCACCGCCAGGAATAAGCAATCAGGTCTGTGAGAAGCACGAGAAAATGGACGCCAAACCAGTTATTGCTGTTGCCAAACAGAGGAAGTAAAGGAGAAAAAGGCTTTGCCAATAGCCCCAGATTCAGTGCTTGAGATATCGTCGCACAAAGTTTTCGGGAATACCATTATTTAAAAGTTGATCATACAAAAGCTTTAATTGCCTCGATCTTGAATTTTCATTCGAACAAATAGATTTAATACGAGAAAATTGAGAGAGAATAGTGTTTCTATAAATCTTAATAGAAATATTAGAAGATCAATAGGAAAGTCGGTTGACACAAAAATTAAAATAAATTCTTTTGTCAAAAATATCGATACAAAAGTTATTATCAACATGTTTAATATCCAGATCTAAAAAATCCGCTTCAAACTGGTTATTGTTTGTTTGTTTAAGAAGCAAGGCTGAAGGATAAATATTTTGCCACGTATTATTAAATGTTCCATGATTAAAAACAATAAGATCATCTACGAATCTGAAAGCCTGAGGATGAAGAAGTAAATAATTCCTTTCAAAGTAATGAAGGAAAATGTTAGCTGTAAGAGAAGAAAAAGAAGATCCTTGAGGAATGCCATGAGATTGGAGAAAAATACTTTCCCCACTGTAAATAAAATTATTAAATATGCAAAAATTACATAATTTATCACTATACTCAAAAGAAATATTGAGAATATTTTTGTAATCAAAAAAGTATGAGTTAAGCACCCCTCGAAGAGTGGCTAAAGGAATGCTTGTAAAACTATCTTTGAAATCAAAAGTCTCAATAGAAGAAATACTGTCTTTAGTATTGTGAATGAAATCAATAACCGGTTTATTATTGTTTCCATTTAGTGATTTTTGTAACAGATTAAAGAAAATGTAACCAGGTTGCTTCATGTATGAAGAAGTTCCACAAGTGATAAAACGGTAAGAAATAGGATTTTTGTGAAATTTTGAATTAATAGTAATGTAAGGAAAGCACAAATTATATTTCTTAATTTTGAAGAATTTATAGAAAGCAAGAATTTTTTTGGATATTGTACTCATTTTAAAGTTGGACTTTTTGTACGTTGCTGAATTTTGAAGTTCCTTATCCAGAAGATCACAGTAATGCTGTTTGCATATAAAAGCATAGTTATTGGAAGCTTTGTCGATTGGAGTGATGACGCAATTACTTTTTAAGTCTTCAATAGCAATTTTAATATTAGAAAAGCTAAAAGAATCAAAACATTTGGAATTATAATAATGGCGGGAGAAAGACTTTTTCAAAAGGTAATAAAGATTCCATTTCCACTCGATGAAAAATTCAATGGGGATAGAAAAAGCATTAGAAGTTTTTAAACAGAAATCATCAATATTATTCAGTAATTTATGCAGTATGGAAGGAAGAAAAACTCAAAAAATCAGTCTGAATTTTGGATCTTTTAACAAGATATTTTTAAGATCTGTATTCTCTACAATATCTAGATTACCAGTAACAATACGGCCAGAATCTTTGTCAATAAATTGAGAAAAAGAGTCTTGGTCACAAAAACATTTAGCAGTTATTTTAAGTTTTACAATGTCAGAAGAGGCATTATTGTAATTGAAGATTTTTCTGCCAAAAGGAACATTATATTTAAAAGTTTTTTTTGTAAACTGATGTTTTTAATAGGAAAAAATTGCTGTGTGTTCTTGAAAATGGAAGAGAAAGGAATCTTGTCAAAAGTAGGATGCTGGAAATTAAAAATGAAATGAAACTTTTTAACAGGGTCTTTAGTAGGAATTTTTGACAATCGCTGTTTCATAAGATCTAAAATGAGAATTTTGAAATGTAAGTTATTGGACTTAAATGAACCAAAGTTCGAAAATAAATCAAGAAGCAAGCTAGATCTTAAAGAGAAAACAAAATTCTTCACAGGAGCCCACAGATAGGAGTTTGCAATATATATATATATATAAAGTGCTATATATGTACTGTTCGTTTCAAAAACCTAAGACTGTAAGCTAGTCTTAGGTTTTTGAAACGAACAGTACATAAATCCAAAAAGGATTGTTTTTTCGGTCTCATGGATTTCTAAAAAGTGACGATTTATTAAAACTTCGAAGTGGAGGCTATTTTTTTACAATTGCAATGCTTTCTCTTCACACAGTTCATACACTTGGAAGGGAAAAAAATAATAAAAAATACATTTCAAACCAAAATATTCAGCCAACCGGAAAAAAATCACGCCCAAACTATTTCTCAAGTGACGATCAAAAAACGAGAAGAACCACAAAAATTCCGCCGTACACATTCTGCGCATAAGCAAACATAAATAGCGACATCCACTGATGCAACACGACAAATATAGTCCGCCTGTTGTAAATATAGCCGGTACACGCGGGAAAAAAGTAAATAAGTAAATACATAGAGCGAAACTCCTAATGAATGCCTTGTACTGAGACGGTTTTATTTAAACTGCCTCCAAGTCAACACTCAACGATATAGTTCTATCAAAAAGTGCGACTTCGAACGTCACTGCAACTATCCGTTCCAGGGCAGGGAGCCAGAGAAACAACTGTGGCTGGAAGGGAAGAGGTTGGGTAAAAAAAAAAGGTTGGGTAAAAAAAAAGAATGGGAGGAAGCTGAAGCAAATGGTTGGAATTATAACAAATCCAAGGAAATGTTTGAATAAATGGAATATTTTTGGACATTTTCACCGCTGCTTTTTCTTCCCCGTTGATGTTCTTGGCAGTGGCATCGGTTCAGTTAATGATATCAGACTGCTTTCATCTTCGTGTAGCGACATAATGGATTTGATGTTTCCTATTGCGTAACGTAATAGTCGGGTATAAGTCCGTAGTTGCTCGCCATTTTTTTATTTTTTTGAAACAGACTCTTTATATCTCTTTTTTCCCCTGTTGCTATCTAGCGATCTTGACATAAAAAAAGGGATTTTTGGTAAAAAGGAAGCTATTTATTTATATTTATTCAAAGACAGCACATTACAGAGATGACTCCATCGACAGAGAGCATGATAAAAAACATGCAAAGAACACAAGTCACAAAGTGAATTAAAAACTCAAAGAAAAAAAAGTAACTGCAGAGAATACGACAGTTCAAAGCTCAAAACCACAGTAATTATAAAAATGTACACACATAAATGTTTTAAAACGAAAACACGCGATTACAAAATCATTAAACACACTGAGGTTCCAAAAGTCCATGTTGCATACCGTCACATTAAAATTACAAAAAATCACACAATTTTTTTAAAATTTAGAACATTAAATCAAAAAACCAATAAAAAAGTAAGGGTCAAAAAGTCAAACACATACAAACACTAGATCAACGCATAAAAGTCTTAATATGTGTAGTCAAGCGTAAGGAAAAAAAAAAAGAAATCAGGCCACGTATTTAAAAGTTGAAAGCAATTCGACTTAAAAACAGTAAGAGACATATAATAAATGCCCAGTTCACCAGAGATCCTGTTAAAAGTCTTATAAAATTTATATAACAGGAACCTGTTAACGTAATTAAATTTTGAATACACATTTGGAAAAGAACTTTGGTTCCTTAAATATCTGGCAGGCACAGCGAAATTTATAGAGCTCAGTATATCAGTACAATCGAATTGAGAGTTACTGAGAGTTGTGTGTGAAATGTATATAATGAATTATTTCTAATCTAAGCGCAATAATTCAGGTTTTATTTTTAAAATTTATTTCTGAAACTTTTATATCCCGTGTTTTGAACCATTCCTGTTGAAGAATAATTAGACATGTAATTCGAATGTTGTGTTTGGGGTATAAAAATCACGAAAATGTGGAAATGATGCACAGGCCCAAAGGCGGTGGTTTGGTTTAACATTTGATATCCCATAGGAAAAAAAACCTTGTAAAAATAACCAATGCAAGTTGAACGGAAAGTGAATAAATAGACCAGTTTATAGGAACAGGTATGGTTTCAGTGGCTAGAAGATATAGTATTGATAAGCGCTTAGTCCATATATAAGTAGTGTAAGCCTTCACTGAGTCCATACCTCGAAATTCGGTCGGATGCAGCTGTAGAGACTGAATGGCGTATTAGAACGTTATTCTAAACATTAGGGTAAATTTTCCCTCTTTTGTTTTGGAATATCGGCAAGTTTCAGTGTAATGTTGATAATTTATTCGAGTCGAATAAGACTTCTAGGTGTGCTTTTATCTAGTAATCAGGAATAGAATTTTAATCAATATGTATGCTATAGGTAAAATTATATTTCCTCCACAATTCCTATCATTTTAAAAGAAGGAAACGAACTTTCTCCTGATTTCGAAAATTGTCAATTACAGTTAAACCACGGGTAATCGAACTCGGATTATCCGAAACCCTGGTTGTCCGAAATGCCTCTGAAATCGCTAATCCCCCAAAACGCGTACTGTTATGCACGGAAATAATAGCGAAGGCGAGACTTTTTTTGCAACGAGCCAATATTCCGACTTTTTTCTTTTAAACCTCCCAAGAAGGTCAGTGATCAATTTTAGAATGTTAAAATTTAAATTAATGGATATAACAATATTAATTACGTTATTGTTTACCTGTGCCTGTCAGGTGCACTGCGCCCGCATTCGCCAGTGCGAATATTGCGCCCGAACTCGGCGGTGCGAATACTGCGTCCGAACTCGCCGGTGCGAATATCGCGCCCGAACTCGCAGGGGCGAATATTGCGCCCGAACTCGCAGGTGCGAATATTGAGCCCGAACTCGCAGGTGCGAATATTGGGCCCGAACTCGCCGGTGTGAATACTGCGCCCGAACTCACAGGTGCGAATATTGGGCCCGACGGAGGGTTAACTTTAATAAAGAACCACAGTGTAGCCTACAAAGAGAGTTTTGAATTCTTTTTACACTCAAAACAATTCAGAATTACCTACTATAATTAGGAACACATAGCAATAGATGTTCGTGTCTTAACCGAAAAAAATCATTATCCGAATCGCCCTCCCCCTCCCCTTTAGTCCAGAAAACCGGGGTTGTACTGCATTATTATCATCATTATTGCTTTTAAATCTGTACCCACGATAAACATCTATATATTTAAAATAATGTGGTAGAAAACATTCACAGAGTCCGCCAGCCGAAAATCACTCGACCGATTTCGGCAATTTTTTACTCGTATGAAATCTCATGACGTCTAGATATGTCATCAAGGGTCGCCTGCCTACACCCACCCCATTTTCGAACGAAATTGAAAAAAGCATATAGAGAATGTATGTAGGATATTATCAATAAGTATAATTTAATCACCGCGTAAATGAGATTGTCAAAACTAGATTATTATCTGCGATAGATGGAGCTAAAAGTCCTGCTCAGGTTACGTCATGAACAGCGCCCTCTTTTTCCCCACAAAACCAGCGCGCACGCTCAGAGATACGCAGCAGGCAAACCAGTAAGTCTCTCTCGTAATCCCTCTTACACTAGAATGTAGACTATTTCTGTTTCGGCGTAGTTAAGTCACCCGATCATCATGTCACGGTAACTATTTCCCATTTAAATTTTCTTTCTGGCTCTCTCTAATACCGTAATTACTTTTAACCCATTAACGTCTATCTCAGTTTTCATCTAGTTCGCGTAACCATGACTTCATGAAAATCTTTAAACCTTTTGTTATCTTTCTTTTGTACGTATTTCTCCCCTGTAAAATTCTCCCTCTAGTTCTTAAATTTCAATTTAATTTAAATTTTAATAAAAATTTTAATTTAAATTTAAATTTTATTTTAAATTAAATTTTAATTTAAATTAAATTAAAATTTTAATTAAACTTTAATTTAAATTTTAATTTAAAATAAAATTTAAATTAAAATAATTTTAATTTCAATTTAAATGTATGTTTTTTGTTATGTAATGTATGTTTTATATTTAAATTGAAGTCTCCTCGTTTATTTCATGTAATATTTTGTTTTAAATTTAATGTGACTGAAACCCTAATAAATCCCCTAGACTTAATTCCGATCCACTTACCCCTTAAAGGTAACTCCTCCGTGGGCATTCTGTTTAATCGAACGGAATCCCACAAGTTTGGTAGAGAAAAGTCTTTTCGATTTCGTTCGAAAATAGGGGATGGTGGGGAGCAGGCACTCCTTCATTGCAAATCTAGACGCCATAAGCTTCCATATGAAATACAAATTGTCTAAATACAATTGGTGGTTGGGGGATTTATACAGGGTTTACCCATATGGTAAAATCTTCAGACAGTTCGCCAGTCCCAGCCACTCGACGGATTTCGATAATTTTTATTTCATATCAAAGCTTATGACGTCTAGATATGTCGCCAAAGGTCGCATGCCCCCATTCCATTTTCGAAGGAAATCGGAAAAAACACTTTCCCACTGTACATTCTCTATGGGGAAAACCCTATAGACAGTTAGCCAGTCACAACCACCAGACTGATTTCGACAATTTATCATCAGATTGATTTTCGACACGCTGATATGAAAGCTATGAGGTCTAGATTTAGAATGAAGGGTCGCTTGGACCCTTACCCCACCATATTCGACGAAATTGAAAACACTTCAACGTTCATTGCTCCAGGCGTTTTTTCGATTTGTCGAAAATGAGGCTTGGGGAGGGCAGGTTAATCTTGACATATCTAGACGCTGCTTTCATATGAAATAAAAATTATCGAAATTTGTCGCGTGGTTAAAGGCTGGTGAACTGCCTGAAGGTTTTACCATGTTATTTTTATAGATCCTATCAGTTCCACTCAAAAATTGCGTGTCAAATATATTTAAATACCTTTAACAGGTGATGGAAACTATTTATTGAGACGATCATCATTCTGTATATATGGATCTGAAAACTTTTATGCCGAAATTCGTGAAAAGTTATACAAAAGCATTACAACTAGATACATTGAAAGATCTTACAATTTTAAAGAATCTGTTGTCTAACAATGAATATGAAATGTACCATATTTTATTATTCGCCCACTGATCTTCTGTCATGTTTCAACACTGAAAAATCAGTTGGAGAGCCTCAGAAGCAGCAGAGTTGAAGGATGAGCAAGGCATGAACCTTCCACAGGGCGGTCAGAGCGGCTAGTTTCCTTTGTTCTTTCTGACTTTCATAGAGATGTCATGGGGCTTTAAAAGTTTATAAAATAAAAAGTTTATAGTTAAAGGTTTATAGAATATAAAATACACGAGCCTGTTTAAATCTGTATTATAGATGAAAATATGCCAGAATGAAAGAAACTACTAGAAGAATGAAATACTGAATGTCCTTACTCAATTTATTTTAGATGTATTAGTTATGGCGTTAAAGCTAGTTGAGAGTTACAGTACAGGTTACAGTTCAATACTTTCTAAAATTAAAGTTTTGCAAAACTTCAATAAAAAAAACCTATGCGCTTTAAAAAAATTAATTAAATTATGCGAACGACGTATCTTCCAACTGAGACAAACATCACAAATTGTACACATAATTTCAAAGATTTTTCACTGAAACTGTTCCTTCTAAAGACTTCAGCTCTCAAACCCATTTATGAGTCATACTGAATAAACATGATATACCAAAGTCCTTCACAAGACTTCAGATCTCAAACCCATTTACGAGTCATACTGAATAATAAATCCAATATTCCAAAGTCTTCCAACTCCTGAAGACTTCAGATCTCAAACCCATTTATGAGTCATACTGAATAATAAATCCAATATTCTAAAGTCTTCCAACCCTCTGACTTCAGCGAATAATAAATCCAATGTTCTAAAGTCTCCCAACATCCTTTTTCCGACCCACGAATAGATTTTTTAGAATAGATCTCATCAAGCCGTTTATTTTGAATATCAGCTCGGTGGGTTTTCTGGCTGGGCGAACCGATGAAAATATTTTATTTCAAATAAATAATAAATTGAAGCAATTTCTTTCAACCGAAAAAACAAAAGTAGATAATCTTGCTCTCAAACAATTTTTCAACGGTTTTATTAAATTTTAAAATTATTCCATTTTTGAGTAGTTCTTTCCTTTCCGGATACAGTGACAGTTTTTGCATTTTTTTTTCTATGTATGTAAGAGAAAATTTTAAAATGCATGAAATCTTTCTTCTTATTATTATTAATTTTAACAGGCAGGAATTAAATGCTTAGGCACAAAGTTTATGTCTTCTATGTTAGTAATAAAAATAAAAATATGTAACTAATAATCATAAGATGAATATACAAATCATCAACGATTTAAAACAATCAATTCTAAAATTATTTTAGGAAAATAAAAGTCCGCTATTCTAAATATGCGAGTTCCAAATAGATATTAAATCTAAAGTTCAATAAAGGAAAGGTTTGTTCACGCAAGAAGCAAAAAGAAAAGAAAACGTGCACTCTGATTGTTAGCGAAAGTCCTCATTAGTTGAAGACATGTGTTCTTCCGCAAATTTCAACCTTGATTTTTGATTGCTTTTAATTGAGTTATTGTTTTCGCATACGTTTTATTTGAACAATGTATGGACAATTATAGAATTTAAGTCGAAAATCGCTCAGCTCATGTTGATTCTGGAAGAGATGGGTTAAAAACATAACTGTATCTCAGAGAAAACGAAGGAACCTTATTTATCCACAAAAATATTTCTGTCAACGGTTTAAAAAAGAAGTATGGTTCCATTTAACAGATATTAGTTAATGATATTAAACCTTTGAATGCCCCCGACCGAAAGTATCGTACTTATGCGAAAAATGCCGGACCAATTTGACGAATTTGCTAAAGTTTTAGAAAAAGCTCATAAAAAACAAAATAAGAATAACGTTTACGAAATTCACAAAGGAGCATATTACGAAACAAAGGGAGAATAAATTAATGCCAATTGTATATCAATATTTGTTGAAAATCATACGAATAACATAAACATAAAACACAGAAAAATCGAATATTAATTTATAATATAAATGAAAAATTATTAATATTAATCGAATATTAACTTACAATATAAATAGCATATTATTAATATTAATCGAATATTAACTTATAATATTAATCGAATATCATTAATATTAATCGAATATTAACTTATAATATTAATCAATATTATTAATATTAATCGAATATTAACTTATAATATTAATCAATATTATTAATATTAATCGAATATTAACTTATAATATTAATCAATATTGTTAATATTAATCGAATATTATTAATATTAATCGAATATTAACTTATAATATTAATCGAATATTATTAATAGTAATCGAATATTAACTTATAATATTAATAGAATATTATTAATAAATCTAATATATTAATAAAACCATTTACAACGTTTTATAAATTTACTAGATTTTATGACCGGCGTTGCTCGGGATTAAAATATTTTCATGTCTAATAGTTTTGATATAAAAAACTACTTTTGTATAGAAAATTACAATACCCAAAGTTCTTTTATCGTCTGAAAAGTTTCTAATTAAAATGAGAATATCAGTTCAACCAGACGATTTTTAAAAACCGCCGATAGCTAATTTTCTCCAAAAGTTAATAATATTTCTTGAATAGGAACGTCAAATTTTGTTCATAAATCTTGCAGTCTTTTAGTATTTGCTCGTTCTGACATTTTTATTTAAAGTGCGATTAAACGCAGGGATCATTAATTGCTCGATGGGATGCATAGTAAAACCAGCGGGAGTGATCTCCCCTAAACTCTCTCGTATACTTCCCCCAAAAGGTTCTGTTTCCTCCCCCCGCGTGGATAAAAAAATTCGAACTTACTGTAACCCAGAATCCAAAGACTATCAGAAGGTTTTTCATTGTAGATTATAGTGATTGTGAAATATTTAGGTAAGAATCAAATTCAAAGAGATGCGTACCGATTTTCCACTCTTGCCGGCTCAAGGACAAAGTGACGTAATCCTTCCGCGTGCACAGAGATTGCTACCAGTACGCATGCGCTTGGCGAATCGGATTTAAAAAAAATGAATATGCAATTTGAACGCCTTTTTTTGAACCGATTGGAACGAAATTTGGGCACAGATATATAATTAATGGTAGCAACCCTCACACTAATTTTTATTTACTTAAGCCAAAGGGTTTAGGAGATATAATTTTTACAAGTATGGCGATTATATAGTCCGACGGACAGTCAACCCTTCAACGGACTTGGTCCAAACATAGATATGGACCTACATTCAAGATGATAAAACTGTGTCCCAAATTGTATCCATCTAGCTATTCAAGTTTTTGAGTTATAATGTTCACATGACAGCGAACAGACAGACAGACAGACTTCCCGTGGGCGTATTTTCTCCAAAATTTGACAGAAACCTACAAAGTATGTGTAAAGATCACATATCAAATTTCATCCCTGTAGCTCTAATAGTTTTCGAGTTATCGTGTTCGCAGACAGACATAATTTCAAAATTGTGTTTTTGGAACTCGGAGAGGTCTAAAACGTGGAGATCCGTCAAAATATCGATTTCGAATTTTTTGACGATTACAATACTTTCTCTTTGTTTACTTCGTACACGAGAAAGTAAAAAGAGCAATAAATTGTTACAATAACTGGTTTAATTTGTTTTGGCTTTGAACTAATCCTATTGTAAAAATTGAATAAAATGTAAAATCAAAAATAAGTCCTACGAATGTTATTAATTTGAGTCCTTTGACTCTTGCGCTTACCTAACCCTTAACATTATTCATAAAAACTTCTTTGTATAGACGGATGGTTGGAGGGGGGATATGACAGTACGGGGTACGCGAAAATATAAAGACTGATCAAGGGGTACGCAAAAATAAAATGACTGATCAAGGGGTACGCGAAAATAAAACTGATCAAGGAAACGAGAAAATAAAACTGATCAAGAGTGCTGAAATAAAGACTGATCAAGGGGTTTTGAAAATAAAAAAAAGACTGATGAAGGGGTTTGAAAATAAAAGACTGTTCAAGGGTACGCGAAAATAAAAGACTAATCAAAGGGTACACGAAAATAAAAAGACTGATCAAGGGGTACGCGAAAATAAAAAGACTGATCAAGGGGTAAGCGAAAATAAAAAGACTGATCAAGGGGTTTTGAAAATAAAAAGACTGATGAAGGGGTACGCGAAATTAAAAAGACTGATCAAGGGGTACACGGAAATAAAAAGACTGATCAAGGGGTAAGCGAGAGAAACCAGCGGGAGTGATCTCCCCTAAACTTTCTCGTATACTTCTCGAAAAAGGTGCTGTTTCCCCTCCCCCCCCCGCGTGGATAAAAAAATTCGAACCTATTGTAACCCAGGATCCAATGACTATCAGAAAATATTTAGGTAAAAAATCAAATTTAAAGAGATGCGTTCCAATTAAATGCGTACCGATTTCTACTCTTTCTTGGCTCAAGGACAATCTTTCCACGTGCACAGATTGCTACCAAGTACGCATGCGCATGGAGAATCGGATGAAAACAAAGCGCCAAGCAGGAGTCAATAAATATCGTGCACAGAAGATTGCGTTCAATACGCATGCGCGTGGAGATGGCGGACTCGTTGGAGATGCGCTTATACAGACAGACAGACAGTCAACCTTCTGACGGATTTGGCCCAAAATTTTATACGGACCTACATTCATGACGATAAAACTGTGTACGAAATTTTATCCATCTAGCTATTCAAGTTTTTGAATTATAGCGGTCTCATGACCGCGGACATACAGACAGACAGACTTCCGCTGACGGATTTTGTCCAAAATTTGATAGAAACCTACAAATTATGTTTAAAGACTACATACCAAATTTCATCCCTTTATCTCTAATAGTTTTCGAGTCATCGTGTTCACAGACACACACACACAGACATACAGACACAGAGACAGACATAATACCAAATTGTGTTTTTCGGACTCAGGGAGGTCTAAAACGTGGAGATCCGTCAAAATCTCGAGTTCGAATTTTTTGACGATTACAATACTTTCTCTTTGTATACTCCGTATACGAGAAAGTAAAAAAGGATGGGAAACTCTGTTCTGTATTTTAACAGATTAATTTTAATAAAAAAATTTAAACTCGAAATTTGTTACATTAAAATTTTGAAAACACTTGTATCGCGGAAAATTTCTCATGTGTATTTCTGCGTACATTTATTTCTATTCATAACTAAAAATTATCGAAAAAAATCCCTTGGATTGCAAAAATTTTCATTCAAATTTAATTACTATAAAAAACTTTTTCAATTAAATTTTTGTTTATCATTAATGTTCCTTCATTTTCTTACTTATTTTCAAAGTTTTATCTCGCGGAAACATTTTCCGCTGTGGTAAAATGTTTGAAACTCTGTTTCCAGCTCAACTGGCGTTGCCGAACTCGACAGTTCCCCTTCAGCTCGAAAACCTAGTAGGGAAAAGAAGGGAAAGCCTGCACTCTGTAACTACGCATGCGCGCAGACGGAATTCGGTGCTGGAACGATCCTCAGTTCTCCTTCACTTTAAGTTACTTTCTCCTTTGCGCATCATTTTCGGGTACTGAAAAATTAAGATAAGTAATTTAGTTTCCTGTCTCAGTTTTCCCTAGCGGCGTAATTGAAAATCGAAATCCTTTAACATAAAATTCCGTTAGATTGTTGATAGATTTAAATATTAAATGCGAAATAAAATAAATTCACACAATGGCAAAATATGGGGGTGCTGCAGTACCGCAGTCCCTACGCACGTGCCGCCCCTGCATACATATTGTCTTTAATTTTACAAAACGATCAGTTTAAACTTCAATAGAAGAGTAGTAATGCACAGAAATGCATTGTAATACTATAAACCTATATTACTTTTTACTATTTAGACGATGACGAATAACAGAAACTGATGGTTAATCGAAGTTTTACTGTATTTTACTATTCATTATTATAAATACTGTGAAATCTTGTAATCAATTTTTTTTTCTGAAATTCGCACATAGAAGCCAACTCTCATATGGAAACAAAATTTAAATTAATTTAAAAAGACATTGTTTTGGAACATCAATTATTCGGTGAGATATGGCTTCTCTCGGAGAGCCGAAGTGTTGTCCAATATCTTGATAATTGGAGAGATGTTAGTGACAGGAGGGCAATGGATATCTTTAACAAACCCAGGACCTTGTGCAATTCTTGTGTTCTTCATCTACAATGGATACCATCACATGTAAATTTAAAATATAACGACACTGCTGAGAGGCTTGCTAAAGAAGGTACTACCATGCCTCAGGCCTATGTAGAACCCTTGACCTACCTTGAGTTATACTCAAAAAGAAAGGCCTTTGTTAACATTTCTTGGAGGTATCCCCCAGCTCATTCATGGTGCCGTAGTGAAGCCTCCGGTGTTACTATACATTTTAAGGGGGATAGGAAAGACCAGACAGCTTTGGCTCGCTTAACTTCCGGTCAGTTAAAAACCCTCAGATTCTCTAGTGGTGATAAGAAGTTCAATACCTGCACAAAGTGCAACATGATTGAGTCCACTCCGCAACATCTACTTGACTGTGTTGCCTTGGTGTATGATGACCTGCTTAAGCGACCGGATTTCGTGTTGGAGGTGATGAAGGCGAACGACCTCATGGATCTGATCTGATTCAGATCAGAAGGATTAGAAAAGAAGAAGAAATTTAAATACAGTTAATCGATTAACTGAGAATTATGTCCTGGAAATACTAAAGTATTGTATTACCATTGGGTTCACACAACTACACAAAATGTCAGAATTCTAGTAAAACAGATAGTGAATGAAAAATCGATTCCATTTTCATAAACAGCAAGCGAGCCAATTTAAATAAAAGCGTGAAAAAAAGACGCAGCACTAAACGCAATAGATTTAACATTTAAAAAAATTTTCTTTAGAAGATTTACTGCAGGTAAAATAAACTAAAACTAGGAACGGAACTTTTGCTACTGTTGATGATGTAACTACAATAAAAGAAATAAAAATATTAGTAATAAAACAATTACAGAACAAGACTCTAACACTGAAATTTATCCTATAAGTGCGTCTGAATTTTTATTGCAACTAAAAGTAAAAATAGTAACAATTTCATGCAAAATTCATGCAGATTATGCAGTGAACACTTTTTTTATACCGATTATTTTGCTTCTGACTCCCCCCAAAAATTAAGTGAAACATTTTCATAAATGCATTATTATTATTCAAAAAGAAATTTTAAAAGCATACTTCGACAAAAAGTTAAGGCAGGGCAAAAAAGGAGTTTAAAATTTTATGAGAGTATTATAAATATTATCTTACTTTTTCATTAAGATTTTAATTTGAGTAAGAAAAACTTCAGTAACAATACAAATTTAAAAATGAATAAATGATAAAAAAGAAAAGAAAATTATCCGCAATATATATGAAAAAAATGAATTTCAACCAAAAGGATATACCGTATTTTTTCAATTAAAGAAAAATAGCAGCTTTTCATTATTATTTATGGAATTATTCTTAACTCCATCCTTTTTTTAAGAATTCGCTTTCAAAGAGATAAAATTTCTAGTAAATTACTTTCTCATTCATTTGTACTTTGAAAGTTAATCAATGCTTGGCATTTTATTATAAGTGTCTGCTATATAAGTTTTATTTCTTGAGCAATTTCTAAAAGAAAAAGATGTTAAATAATTCTTAAATTGGTTAAAAATCATTCCTTTTCCAAATACAAAGTTTCGCGCTTTAGGTAATTAAGTATTTTTAAGTGGTATTAAAAGCACTTAGGCAATAACAATTTAATCTAAATGGAAAAAACATTTAATTCTTATGATTTTTTGTAAGTAAAAATTACACAGAACACTCAAAGGATCAAGATTTGCAGTTATTGATGTTAATTAATATCGCTACAGCGTATTATATTAATTTGCACTACAAGTTTTTAAGCCGCTATACGTTGTTGTAAGTACTGTTTCATAAAACTAGAAAATCTTACTAAAAGCTTTTCAATAACTTATTTCTCAATTTTGCTTTGTTCTTCCCATAGTAAATGTCTGAACAGGCGCCAAGAGCCTCACATTTAGATTTAATAAAATATTTTATATTCTGTGCACGTGTCCAACATAGATTTAAATTAAGAAATTTTTTTAGAAACAACCGACATAGTTGCATAATTTCACTCATAAGTATGGGATGGCCGGGCCTGGACCCCTGACCTTGGCGACCATTTTGGCGACGAATATAGCGACCTTGGCGAGAGATTGATGATTCCAGAAAATGCGGCCCTTTTCTCGATATCTCTATCAGAAAAGAAAATACGGTTGAATGTACGAGAAAACTCCATGTGACGTCACGGCCTGTCGGGGAGAGTATTTAAGGGCCGCGCTTGGATCAGAGAGGTGAGTGTTGATCCACTGGAACGACTTTGGAGTTTCGTCTGCAGTGCTGAGCGCTATTGAAAGTGCCGTTATTGTCGTTATTAGTGATTTGCTGACTGTTTGTGTTGCTAAATCTCAAAGTGCTGAACTGTTATTACATATGAATTGTTGTCAGTTTACGTTGCTAATCTGTACAGGATCTATTGTTTCCTGTTAGCTGTGCTACGTGTTTTCCTGCACATTTGTAGATAAACCTTCATTCTCCATTATCCTGCGTGTTGGACTGTTTACATCATAGAAAGACTTTTGTAACAATACTATTACTACTTTTTGTACCCCTTCCCTTATTCTTGATAGAGGATCTCGGACGTTTCCATACTTTGAGGTCCCTTTATTTCAATGGCCTTAGGAATCAGAGGGTTAAAAACTGAAATTTTGAATTTTTCATGCCATTTTGCATTATGTTGCAAAAATGAAAAAAAAAAACCTTTCTTGTCAAGAAATTTTTATTTTAGCGTGCTAAATTTTCAAAACTATTTTTTCCATACTTACAATGATGCACTCCAACGTCCGAATATTTTTTTTTCAAATCGGAATTGTTGAGATATAAAGGGTTCATATCTAAAAAAATTAGCTTTTAGACCTCTGACTGCGTATCCCGTGATTTCCGTGGGTAGGAATTAAGTCTATTTTTTGCTGCATCCTGCGATTTTCCAAGCTATTATGCTTAATTGGTCGAATCGTATTATGCTAATAAAGCCTCGTCTGTGAATAACAATTCGCTTCGTTCAACTGTATTTGAACATTTGTGCGAACGCTGCATTAAAAAGAGGCTGTCGGAGGGTTAAAGTGAATAATTGGATCTTCATTGAGTTTAATCATGTCTCTGAAATCTTAAAAACATTTTTCCCATGGTAGTTTAAAAGATTATACACATAAATATGAATTACCCATGATAGTTCAAGAAATTACACACATAAATATGAATTACCCATGATAGTTTAGGAGATTATACACATAAATATGAATTACCCATGATAGTTCAAGAAATTACACACATAAATATGAATTACCCATGATAGTTTAAGAAATTATACACATAAATATGAATTACCCATGATAGTTTAAGAAATTATACACATAAATATGAATTACCCATGATAGTTTGTAGTTTAAGAGATTATATGTTACTGTGAAAGACCAGAG
>BGPR01012967.1:21518-43152 GCA_013235015.1 Araneus ventricosus | reverse complement strand
TCATACCTCAATAGAGGCATTATTTATATAAACTAAATTTCTTCCCACTGCAACTTCCGTATTAAAATTTATACATTCAGTACATTTTGAACGAGCATGATCAGAGTTTTTAAAATTGTGCTATTTGTATAAATACAAAATTTCCATTAACTGTAATAAACGAAATAAGTTCAACTCGTGTTCAACAATTTTCAAAATATTTGTTTTTTCTCAAAAACTAACCATTTAATTACAATTCTTTTGTTATGAATAGGTAGACTAAATCCATATGATAAACGATATGTGCATATTAATACAGAGATGCTTAGTAGCCTCAAAATGAGAACATTTTCAAAGTCACTGTTATTAAAACTTCTCAACAAAGCATTACATTTATTCTGCTTATTTTGTTTGACAAAATTTTCTTATTGGATAATAACACCATTTTTATAAGTCTTGATCATAATTTGTGAAAACGTGCTAGCGGTTTTAGCACATAAGATTTTTCAAGGTAATTTGCAGGGGAAGAAAATTTTGTTCCCAAAGAAATAAAAAAAAAATTATATCGTCTCAATCTTATAAACTGACACCTTGAATACATGTGTCTTTCCTAGACCTTTGTGTTTTAGTGGCTCCACTTTTGGAATCTTCTCTGAATATTATATTAAGCTACGCTACCCGTGAACGTTTTAAGAATATGTAAAACTAAATATATTTTTAAAAAAGCGACAGTTTTTTCTTTCAAAGAAAATTGATTTTTTTTTTGTTGAAAAATAATTTATATTCGAAAGATAGAATTACAGAAAAATTTCGTATATCATACCAGAATTTTTATATTTACATCACAAATCAAGTGAAGTGACCTCGTTGTTCCAAAAGAAGCGAATCCAATTTCAAAAGTACTTAAACATAAATAAATGTATTTAGAGTTTTAGGTAATGTTCCCTTCTAAAATCTCAGTTTCTTTCTCTAAAATCCCTTATGTTTGTGTGAGCAATGAAATTTAACTCTACAATGTACTTAAAAACCTGGAGTGGAAAACTACCCAATTACTCAAAACTATTGCATCTTAACATAGGTTAACTTTCTTAATAAATAATTAAATAAAAATGAAAATCATTCAGATTTATATATTTATTTTGTAAATTAATAAATATAATAATTGATCAAATTAAAAATGTTTCAATTATGTATTCGATATAATTTAGCAGCATATATTTAGAATAGCTATTCGATATGTTCAAAAATTATATTGAACCTTATACATCTTATTTATTTCAATATTTTCATAACTTGCGTAAATTTAATTTTAGTTACTACATTGTTGCTTTAGAGTTGTCCAGTAAAGAAAGAGAATAGTAATTTCTCCAAAAATAAGATCTCAGAAAATACAGAAGACATGAATAGGAAATAAAGTAGAGACTCTTTAAATGACACAGTTCAAGTTTAGGAGCTATGCAGATTATATGTCGATTATAAGTTACTTATACTTACAATTTACTAAGCTTACAATTTACTTTTTTCAATTCTTTAAAAAACTATAAATAAATGCATAGATATGAAAGTAAAAAAAAATCTAAACACAAAAAAGAATTATACATATTCCACCCATCCATATTCTTCATAAAAAATATATAATTTTAGATATAACAGTTTTAAGAAGCACAGTATAAATAATAGAAAGATGTTCAAGTTATGAAGGAAACAAAACGTAATAGGAACATTCTTTCAATTTGTTCTTATGATAACTTGATTTTGATAATTTTCATATTATATTTATGCAAGAAGTTTACAAATAGAATACAGAAAACAACAAAGTTGAAGAAAGAATTGTGAAAATACATATGCGTTAACATAAAAAAGCAGCTAAAATATTTAACATACTAGCTTGTTAATTCGTATTACACTTAATACTTTTGCCGTTTTCGACTACATTGACAAAAATCTATTCTTTTCTGCATCAGAATATCAAAACAAATGACCAAAAATGTGCATTTTTAGAAAACTCACCATTAATCTCCTTCTTAAGGTTTACAGTAAGAGTGTGAATAAAGGTGTTCATTTAATGCTTAATCTAATTTACATGAAAACATTTGTTTAAAATTTGATACTATTTTAATTTTGCAAAAACTAAACTAAAAGACAAGATTACACATTCTATAAAGTACAAACTATATTCCTGAAAACAATCATAATATATTTTACATAGTCCTATTAAATAATTGTAGTTTGATTTTTTGTCTTTGAATGCTTGAGTACCGGCATTTTCTATGAACAAATTTGTAAAAATAACTTATTTTTCAATACAATTGCAATCAATCAAAAAATTCTAGAATACATTTTTAGTATTTTTACAAATTTCTTTCTACACAACAATTAGCCACTAAATTATTTTGAGTTACTACAATTGGGTACTAAAGTATTGCGAGTTATACATTAAGCAAATTAATAAACTTGTGACATCAAAATATCAGAAAAAAAGGAAAAACAAACTCACATTTAGATTAGATTAAAATCTAATTCAAAGTTTAAAAGTCCAATAAGGTATCAAACACTATCCTAATGTTAATAATTATAGGGTAGATGATCCAGTTTTGGCAACCTTAAGAGAAAATTTGAAATGGAAATTTCACAGTGGATGACTGTTTAAATCATACTATTCTTTACTACTACTATATATACTATTCTTTAGCAAATTTTATTGGCTTTCTGCTAGTTATGACATTTTTCTGAAGAATATTTCAGATTTTGAGTTATTAATTTTTTAAATAAATTACCCAATTTGCACTGAATTGGTTTTGGCCACCTCTATGCACCAGTTTTGGCCACACTAATATTATATTTTTAACAGACATTTTAATGAATTTTAAGTAAAAATAAATCATTTTTATGCAATATATAGTTTAGTACATTATTTTCTGTTATTTTAAATGTGATTTTTTTGAGGAATTTATAAAGATATGTAAAAAAATTTACCTAAACTGATTTTAGCTGCAGATTTCAGTTTAAAAAAAATAAACAAAAATGCAGAAAAGAATAATTTAATTTGGTTGTAAAATACAAACTATAATTTAATTTGGTTGATAAAATACAAATTATATATGCTTGTATAATTTTTTTTTGATAAAATATGAAAAAAAAAATGGGGAGAGGAATAAACTTAACATTGCAAAAGCATAAATTTTTTTAAAAATCTTACAAATCAAGAATTTGCAGTATTATACTCACTAACAATATCCACAAATATGTATTTTTATAATTTTTAATTACAACATTAATCAAATTCATCAATCATTTTTAAAATTAGAGCAATTCATGCATACAAAAAAAAAATATTCCTCATCATTCGAGTCAGGTTCCTCAAGTTGAAATTTTCTAACATAAATGTGA
Organism: Araneus ventricosus; assembly: GCA_013235015.1. Lineage (NCBI taxonomy): Eukaryota > Metazoa > Arthropoda > Arachnida > Araneae > Araneidae > Araneus > Araneus ventricosus. Next base: position 39,783 of record BGPR01012967.1, on the reverse strand, counting down.
GGTAAACATTCAAAATGGAGATGTTTTTGACATTCCATTTTGAATGGCCTTTACCAACTTTAGATAGTGAGTAGCAAAATTTTTTTATGGAAATGCTACCTGCCTTCTTATTTTTAATTGGAGCTATTACTATGTAAAATGAAAACAAACAAAACTAAATCAGTTACTTTTATTTTAGAAACAAAACTAAATTAGTTGATTTTATTTCATCCAGGAATTTTTAAATTTATGTAATGGTTTAAAACATGTGGCTAATTTATGTGTGGCCAAAACTGGCACATATAGTAAATTTCAAGTACCAGTTTTGGCCACCGCCCATTTAATCTTAAAAATAATTAATTTTGATATGAAATCAGAATAAAAAGAAAGCTTACCTCAATAACGCTAAGGGTAATAAGTTTTAGATTAATCATTTAATTCTGAGAGCTTGATGATGAAAAACTGCAAATACTTGTTCCTTAACAAAAACCTTAACAGTTGTGAGTTTACAATAAATGCTCATGCATTTAATTTTTTTACAAATCACATGTTTGAGAAAAATGAACCAATCAGATTGAAAATAGTAAAATAAGGATTGCTTAAAGTATTTGAATGCTTCTTATTAGTTGATTTGAAATTACTGGTTTAATTATTGGAAAAACATATCCAATGTGGCCAAAACTGGATCATCTACACTACTATTAAAATACTAATAAATCAAAATACAAGCTGATCAAATATTCCCTATATTAAAACTGACAACCATTAATAGAAGTTTTCGGTAATGAGTATGGAGATAAAAAAAAAAAGGAAAAAACATTGCAGCAATGTAAATATATTTTAGAATACAAAGCTCATAGTGAATAAAAATGATGATACATAAAATATCAAATTATTTAATTTTTGCTTTTACCATTATCTGATGTAACAAAAAAACTATTGCAAATTGAATAATTTTGACGCATTCCTTTTCACCATACACATGAAAATAAAATTAAACATATCTTCATACGTTTGTAATAATTGTTTAATAACCTAGTATTCATAATCTTAATTTTTAAAAAAAGTAAAATTTCGACATTTTATTTCAGGAAATGGTAGCAAAACGAACTTAAACTTAATTGACTTATGAGGAAAAGGTATTTAAAAATAAACGGCAATTAAATATTAAATTATTGGTAGAACATCGATGAAGAATACATTAAATGCATTAAGGAAGTGAACAAAATATTTTCATTTTTTTTCACATCGTAAAAACAGCTATGAGAGCATCGTAAAACAGCTATTAAAATGAGCTAAGAAATTTGCTAATTATTTAAAGATTTTTACGTTTAATTTATAAATTCAAATGTAATGGGGGTCGAAGGCCACCGACTCGGCATAAACAAAAAAAAAGTTTAATACGAGTGACATGAAAAGAAACTACAAATAAAGTATTCTTGTGAACATATATATGCATATATTTATTTTTTTTTCTTTCTTCGACATTCAATTTACTCAGCTGACAAATTTTTAACTTTCAATAAATGAGAAATTTTATTTAAATACATACTCACAAATAATTTAAATAGATATATACTTAATTCAACATTACCGAAAAATGAATTCAAAATAAAATTTAGTACTTACCAGTAAAATCCTGTAACAGTTCTTCAAATACCGCCAATGCGAGAATGTCCCGTCATGCTAAACATGGCCGAGCGAACACAGAAAGATGCGGCGGCACTTTGTTGGATGGAAGTAGTTAAAGTTCTTCCTCAAGTATACCAATAAATCACTCAAAATAAGGACATTAAATGAAGGTTTGAAGTGTGAAACGATTCTATACCCGGATGGATCAATCCATAGTGGCGTCTGTTTTATGTATCTGTTTAGTGGGTTCAGTTTCACTTAGTGATGAAAGTTTCAGTTTGGAAATGAAGTTATATGAAGAGGTGAGATTTAACATCTGGCATGATAAAAAAAATGAATTCACTAATACCATTGTATTTGGTAGGTGCCAGAGGTTTGAACATGGTCAAATTACCAGACATATGGTAAAATGAACGATACTTTCTGAGGAATAATCTGGTAATTTTATCGTGATTCTCGTAAAAAAACGAAGTATATGGTATGAAAACCGTTTTTGCTGATAAATTAACTTTTCAGCGTTGTAATTTTACTAAACATGTTGGTAAAAAGAGCCATAATTTCGAAAACCAGAAATTCTCGTAAACCGTTACCAGAACGAACAGTAAGATTATTAAATAAATGATTTAAATACCGTAAATTTTGTTAATTATCACCAGAATTCTGGTTTTATTACCAGAAATGCCATTACCATACAAATATGGTTTTTCTGCCAGAATTTTTTTCTCAGTGTAGCGCGCGAAGCGAGCAGGGTTTGCGTAGCAAACCTTGGAGAATTGCAACGCAATCCTTCTGTGGGTTGGCGAGCTTTAGCAAAAAGGGGGCAGAACCCCCTAGTCTTAAAAGTAAAAAAGATAACTTCTCAATGACACATGTTTCACTTTTGTACCACTATCTCTTCGACTTTTAATCACTTTTCAAAATTATTTTAAACGCAATTTATAACTGTTAACGAACAATTTAATTTAAAATTAATTTGCCTTCTTTGGACAATTCCACTTTCATTTCCTTTTAGTTTTAAATTTTCTAACTAAAAATTTTTGGTCTCCTTTTACTTTCGTAGTATCTAGAATTCATGAATAATTTTTCCAGTTGCCCACTACTGTCATATCATTTGGATATCAAGGCTTTTAATATAGTAAGGCGTGAATGCGGATCACAAAATTTAAACAAAACACACACTTTATACATATTTTCACAAAAATATAAAATCAACCCAAAATATTTTCCAAAATTATTCACGTTGGCATTCCATCGTGAGCACGTTGCACCTTGCGTAGTGAATATTTATTTGAGCGTTGCTGAATGTTGTATTTGTTGGTTTTTAGTAGTCTTCAATATTAAGATGTTTATCAATTAGTGGGAAAAGGTTGTTATAGTGTGTACTACCCATGCCTACATGTCAACATATGGCGCTTTGAACATAGATTTGTTTCATATTACAAACTACTATGTGAATGTTTTACAAGATGTGGTGGGAACAAATAAACCTTGACTAACAAAAGATCAGCCAAAAGGTCATGAAGTAATGGGGAATTTGATTGCTGAAGAGGACGGTGAACCCTTCTCTTACTTGGAAGTCTTATGCAAAACTGAAACAACATCTTTTAATTAATTTGAGCCTTACAGAAATTCAATCTAACTGTCATATAGCTCTTGCCGTCGCTCCATCAAGAATAGCTATCAGACTTTGGGATTGTGACCTCACAGAATAACCTCTGGTTTTAGCTTACACTTGGAATCCTATACGCAACATAAGCAAAAAGCCTATTAAGGCGATTGTCCAACAAACTGCAAACTTATCATTTGGGATGAGTGTACTATATTGTTGCAAAGCTCTTACTGTGGGTGTATGGTGCAAACAGTCCAACACGCAGGATAACGGAGAATAAAGGTTTATTTACTAATATACAGAAAAACACGTAGCACAGGTACAGGAAACAATAGTTCTTGCACAGATTACCAATGTAAACAGACAACAATTCGCAGGTAATAACAGTTCAGCACTTTGTTATCTAACAACAGAAACAGTCAGCAAATAACTAGTAACGACAATAACTGCATCTTCAATATCGCTCAGCTCACCAGCTACCTAGCTGGCACTGCGGACGAACTCCAAAGACGTTCGCGCTCCAAGGCGATCCCAGTCGATCAACACACCCCCCGTCATCCAAGCGCTCTCCTTATATATTCTCCCGCGACAGGCCGTGACGTCACATGGAATCTTCTATTACATTCTAGCGTATCTCCTCTGCTAATAGAGATATCGAGAAGATTCCAGCACCTTTGAGATCCCATATTTCGTCGCCATGTTTGTCGCCAAGGTCAGGGGTCCAGACGTGGCTGCTGTCGGTCATCTCATACTTACCCCTGTAAAATTCTCTTCCCAACCATAAAACTCACATTGCTGGGAAGCGACTTTCCATGTTTGTAACAATATCAAACAAATCTGCCGTTATCAGGTTTGTTTCTCCCATGGCATGTTCTGAAATGAGAACTTCAAGCAATCTTTACATATATGTTCCAAAGGGGGAGACAAAAGTGTTGTTTATTCAAAGCCTTTTAAAGTAGTAATTAATTAGGTATTATCAGTAAGTATCAGTTAGATAAACGCGAGTGGAGCCTCGAGTACAACGGCTAGTTACTTCATAAATTTCAGCTCAATAGCATGAACAAGATAAGATGCGTGTGAAACACTTCAAACTAAACACTTAATGGTATTGGTTTGATTCGAACAAAAATACTTTTCTACTGGAAATAATAAAACGTGAAAGAAAAATCCGTTTTTTCCCCCGGCACTTATCGGCCCTATTCTCCAACAAAAGAATCTGAGTGAAATCAGCTGTTGCAGGTTCCAGCTTTTCCAGATTACTCTTCGCCCAAAAGAAACTGAATTTTAGCGGGAAAAAAACACTTTTTAGTTGATTTCCACATTTTCTGTATTACTTTCTCGCGAATACCGCAAATTTGCAGATAAAACTAATGCGGGAAGAAAAAGAAGAATAGCTTACATGAAAAATGTAGTGCGTGTCGATCTAGCTGAAACCGGAAGTTAAAACTGCGCATCGTCGTCTTCAGGCAAAAGTCACTGAATCCAAAACTGTAGCTTCGAGATGTGATCAGTTTAATTATTGATTAATTTTGAGTCGTTATGAAAAATAGTACAAATTATTTTACAGGTTTCTAACTCTCTTACTGATACAGTAAGACGCCGGCAGGGTAACTGAAAACCGTGTTACACACACGCACGCACACATGCGCACGCGCATACTGCACAGAAATAATCTCAAAGGCAAGACTTTTTTGCAATGACATCCGCAATTGTTTTTTTTAAGCCACCTTAAGAAAGTCAGTGATTTAGAACCCACACCACTCGGCCTATCCGAAAGAGTGTAAGGCCTTTATTCAGAATGCTAAAATTAAAATTTTTGGGTATTAACAATATTAATTACGATATTGTTTACCTGTGCTTGTCAGGAGCATTTCGTCCCACAGAAGGGAACTTAACGAAGAATATAAGTATAGTCTACTGTGATGTATTTCAGCATAATATGAAAAATCGCGGAGACTTCTTTATCAAAAATAATACATTTATTGGACGTGTTCCACAGCACAAAACATGTAACACAAGCACATACACTTACATCACAAAACATTACATCACTGACTTCTCACATCGAATTCCATCTTCAATCTCATTATTCTGTTTCGTTGCTAGGCGACGTTAGCAAAAGACAATATCGTTGCCAAACTATTTTTATTAACTTTAGAAAAGAATTAATGCCAAACGATATTTTTATTTAATTTCTTTTTCAGCCAAACGATATTTTAAAATTAATTTCTTTTATGGCCAAACGATTTTTTTAATCTAATTAATTTCTTTCTTTAAATATTTTAATAATTCTACAAATATACATTATTTTATTCGTTAAGAATATCACACTGCAAAGAGAGTTCTGAATTCGTTTTACACTCAAAACATTCCACAATCACATACTGTAATTAGATACAAAATAGTAATAAATGTTCATGGAGTAACCGAGAAAATCGTTATCTGAAACGGCTCCACCCGTTTAGTTCTGTTAACCGGGATTATAATGTATCCAGATAACATGTTTCTATCACAAAATAGTTACTTGCAAATTCTAATTGACTGCAGTAGTTCGTCAAAAGGTTTTTTGTGGACTTGGTGACTTTTCCCTTTACGACGACGATATATGAAATTTATTTAATAGAGAAAATTCAGTTTTGGTGTATAAATTCTACAAAGTCATTACAAGATAATTGTTGGTCTGTTTTTCTTTATAGATTTAAATCATACTAAAATATTCAATTACGTTTTTGCGAAGAGTCTATTTAAATATTTTGTAATCAAACTTTAATTTATTACATTTATAAAAACTTTAAATCCATTTCAAAATTTATTCTGCATTTACATTAAAAATGACTTTTGTTCAGTCAAACACAAAACTATCAACATTTTTTCAAAGTTAAAACATTAACTTGTTTTCTTCGAATAAAATTAAGTGACCCATTTTTTCCCCCATATAGCAAGCATTCTTAAGAACGTGTCACGCTTCTATTGCCGTTCTAAGAACCCCGAAACAGCAATAAATTTTTGAGTCTTTCGGATTTCGTGTATTACCAGTCAGCTGTGAAGGTTGAAAGACTTGCTTTCGAATTTTCAAGGACGAAGACTTTGAAATTTCAGGACAATAAATCCGAAAATCAAACCGATTCCAGCTGCAAAAACATCTGCTGGCTACTTATCGGCTTCTGATCACAAAACTAGGAAGTTTCAATAAAACAGTTCTCAATTTTCTATCAGAAGTGTAACTTGAAGTTCTTTTATACGTTTTTGATACTTTTTTTTTTAGTTTCAAGTGCTTTTAAAATCGAGGAATGCAAACCAAAAATAAAAACTCTTTTGCTCAGGTTTTAGAACAAAACCAAAGATTCAATAATAAATGAATTTCTTACTTCGAAAAGCAAATATTTTAATTGCATTAATTTACATTAAATAAGACCTTGAGGTGTTTTTAACTTCAAAATTATTGGGTAGATTTTAACATTTATTAATGAAAATACAAGTTTTGAATATTTAATTCCAAAAACATATTTCGCACGATATTTGCAATCATTAATGCTGACAATTAGAAAAGTCTATTTTTTTAAAGGAAAAAAAATATTTATTTATACAGCATTATTTTCTAATTTTAAGCGTTATTAAAATGACTTGTCTTGGTTTTATTTATATTTTGTATTCAAGCTTTAGGCTTCTCATATTTCTTAATATTTATTTTAGTATTCAAGCTTTAGGCTTCTTATATTTCTTAGTTTTTATTTTGTATTCAAGCTGCAGGCTTCTAATATTTCTTAATTTTCAATTATGAAGTGTATTTTCATTTTTCGAAAGTTCCAAAACTCTCCCTCACCTTTAACACAATTAAATTTTTTGATCAAAAAATAACATTTTTGAAGAAACTTTTTCCCAAATAATGATTCTTTCTTTATCTTGGTACTTTTAGAATTAGTTCCTAAATTCTAAAACCAATTTTGACGATTTGCCATAGCTCTTTACCAACCTTTTCAGAAACAAAATAGCTGTTAAAAATACAATACTTTTATATAAATGCTACTTCTATATAAAGACAGAAGTACCGTCTTAAATCGTTTTATTTACATGCCCAACAAATTACTGAATAAAAACTAAAATGATATAAACCCTTCTAATTATATCAGAACATCCAAGGAGTTAGAAAGTTGAGTCTCATTTGGTTCAACAAACAACTTTAATGAGAAATGTCAGTATTTGTTAAACTAAGGGAAGAAAATGTGGGCCTTCAATTAAGTTCGGAAAACAACGATTTAAGTTTTTTTCCTCCGTTCCTGATTCCTTTGTTTTCTCCAGATGTAAAATCAATTCTTCAAAACTGGGTTAAGAGACAATGAGTAAGTCTCATTGATTAGAGTTTAATCAATATCGCTTCTCCGTTTCTAGGCCCCAGGCTACCCTTCAAATAAAATAAAGATGCTGAAAGCTCACGAGAAAAGTTGCCGAGTTATTGGAAATAGTTTTATTATAAAAATAAATTTCATTCTATTAAACAAAATATGCAAACGATAATTCTAAAAACATAATTAGCTACTTCAGGAAATTCGCTTGTTATAATATCGTTCATTTTCGTGCATCTGTTTTTATTTAATGGTTTTTTAAATGGCAACATTTAGAAATTATAAAGATTGGTAAGCGGTAAATGAGAGATTAAATATTTATTTTTGAGTAAAAATTATATTTGGTTTTTAATGATGTATAAATATTTTGAAACGTCTGTTACCTTGTTACAAAGAATTAAATATTTAGAAATGAATATTTTCCCATCCAGTTGCTTCACTGGATCTTGTTCTTTATTAAATAAAATAATTGCTTACACAAATAACCTAAGTGCATAAAATGATAGAAGAAAAAAAGTATATAAATTTTATTTAGAATGAATTCTTGTTTTATTAAGTACAATAAGTTGAAACATTTAAAAGCAAGTTTAAGATCAAAAGCAAGAATTTTCATATTCATCGCATGCAATGTTTCAAATAATTAATAATGTTTGGAGCGAAAAAAAAGATAATATAATTCATCATAGAAAACTACAAGCAAAATGAGTTGCCTCTAATAGAAATATAGTTATAGATAAGCACAAAATTAAGTAAAATAAACTACTTGGTGTTTGAACTTCAAACAAAACAAGAATTTTGATTTGTTATTTCTAGAATACAGTAGATCACCGTTTATACATTTCTCAGTTATACGTCGTTTCAGCACAGTCCCGATTCATTCGTATTAATTGTAATGACAAAGGACTTCGCTTATACGACGCAAAGCCTCGATTATACGTTGTTCTAAAATTCTAAAAATTTCCTCCTTTCTAGTATGCGAATTGTGATAAAGATATTATGAATTCGAAATTATTCACATTTGATAAATTAATCGAAAAAAACTTGTCTGGTGATAATTTAAGCGTTTATGATGAAGTTATTACACCTTTCTTTAAAGATGCAAATGAACTCCATTAAAAAAACGAATTTATTTCTTTTGTCAAAAGAATATTGAAAAAACATTCAAAGGACGGTTTATAGGACGCAAAGACTCGATTATACGTCATTTTCCCCCGTTCTAAAATTCTAAAAATTTCCTCCTTTTTAGTATGTGAATTGTGATAAAGATATCATGAATTCGAAATTATTCACAATTGATAAATTAACCGAAAAAAACTTGTCTGGTGATAATTTAAGCGATTATGATGGAGTTATTACACCTTTCTTTAAAGATGCAATGGACTCCATTAAAAAAACGAATTTATTTCTTTTGTCAAAAGAATATTGAAAAAACATTCAAAGGACGGTTTATAGGACGCAAAGACTCGATTATACGTCGTTTTCCCCCGTTCTAAAATTCTAAAAATTTCCTCCTTTCTAGTATGTGAATTGTGACAAAGATATCATGAATTCGAAATTATTCACAATTGATAAATTAACCGAAAAATACTTGTTTGGTGCTAATTTAAGCGATGATGATGAAGTTCTTAGACATTTCTTTAAAGATGTAATGGACTCCATTAAAAAACGAATTTATTTCTTTTGTCAAAAGAATATTGAAAAAATATTCCAAGAATTTAATTTGATTCATGATGATGTACTTAATACTCCCAGAATCCCGGAACTTATTTCTTTTATCAAAAGCATACTGAAAAAACATTCAAAGAATTTAATTTGATTCATGATGATGTACTTAATACTTTAAGTCCTCAAAGACTTGTTCTTTTGTCAAAGGAATACTGAAAAAATATTCCAAGAATTTAATTTGATTGTGATGATGACCTTAATACTCAGAATTCCGAACTTATCTGCTTTTGTCTAAAAGAATCTGAAAAACATTCAAAGATTTAATTTGATTCTTATGATGTATACTTAATACTTCTAAGAATCCCACAGATTTATTTCTTTGTCAAAGGAATGCCTGAAAAAACATCAAAGAATTTAATTTGATTCATGATGATGTACTTAATACTCCCAAGAATCCCAATTTATTTCTTTGTCAAAAGAATACTGAAAAAACATTCCAAGAATTTAATTTGATTCACGATGATGTACTTAATACTCCCAGAATCCCCGAATATATTTATTTTGTCAAAAGAGTACTGAAAAAACATCCAAAGAATTTAATTTGATTCATGATGATGTACTTAATGCTTTCAGATATTTAGCACGGCAAACGACGGTTAAAGAGTTTCTTAATTAAACGTCTACCTGCATACACATAAGTCGTATAAATGTATAATTAGTACTCAAGATATGCAATTAAGTTATGATTTTTCTAACTTTTATCATAAATATAATTATTGATTTCCATACTATGTAGTATTATACTAGTTCTAACATAAAAAATTAAAATATATATTTTTAAAAGATTAAGCAGTAGTAGCATTAAATTTGTAATAATCAAAGTTGCTTATCAAAATTTCGATTATACGTCTGTTCATTTATACGTCGTTTTACGTTAGTCCCTTGAAAGGTGTATAAATGGTGTTTTACTGTATGTGTGTAAAATCTCAATTAAAATTATTATATAACTTAATGGTATAAACTTAAATAAGGGCAATAACTATTTTATCTAAAGAATCTTCCTTAGTACATAAAAAGAAAATGATAAGAAAAGATGAAGATATCATTTCGAAAAAACTCTGTCAAGTTTATTCATTCAGAAAGTCTCGGATCCGCTGATATGGGTGAATGAACTATTTTTAAGATTAAAAAAACTAACACCACCATTTTTTGAAAACATTTCTTAGATCTTATCCATTCTTTTTCTATAGAATTCTTTCGGAATATTGATTTATTATTTCACAAGAAGTTCGAGATGCATATTCAACGCATATGAAAAATGGATAGTTAATAAGTAATCATAACAATGTCTATTATAAAGAATCCTATTCTTCAAGTTTGAACCAGAACGATATATAATTATGAAATCTCAGTTTTAGGTGAAAAAAAAAAGACTTCAACAAAATTCTTAAAAACTACAATGAAAAAAGAAAAGTCTTTAGATGAATAAAGTTCAATACACTAAGTAATTGGTCCGTGTAATCTATTTACGACAGATTTTATTTTATTATATTCCATTTTTTCGCATTTAATTAATTGGTGTGGAAGGCCCAAAACAAATTAAAAAACTATATGCTTCCTTAGTACGTTTTTATATATGCTATAACGATAATGCTTATATCTTGCTTGGCTTCTATAGTGATCACAGTCGATGCTCTTCTATTTTTTGTGCCATATAATATTGTTACGAAAATCGTTAGGCGAGTTTACGGTGAAAACAGTCCAACAAGAGGGATAATGGAGAGCGACGCTTTATTCACGAGTATTCGGGAAAATACGAAGCACAGGAAACAAGAAAAACAACTCTTGCACAAATTAGCAACAGTAAGAGACAGCAAATCACTAATAATATCAGCAATAGCGCGAACAAAAGCGCTCAGCGTCCAAAGAGATTGATTCCTTGTCGAGTAGGTCGGTATTTATATCTTTTTACCGACAGGATGTGACGTCACAGGAAAATTCCAGAAGAACCTACATAACTTTGCTCCTAATAGAGATAGCGAGAAAATTCTAGCATTTTCAGGATCCTACACTTTGTCGCCAAAATGGTCGCTAAGATAGGAGGTCAAAGGCTTCCATTTCCTCCACCACCCATAGAATCTCTGTAAATGTCTCTTTCCCACCATAAGATAACACTGCTGAAAAGCTATATTACAGGTTCGTAACAATATCACCAATTTAAAGAAAATTGCATAAAAGCATTCATTCAGAGAAAAAAATCAGTTACGTAGCGCAAAAAAGGCTTATGTATGCCATTGCCAGAATCTCGTTCCATCAGGCATTTATTGTACAAGCATAAACCTTGGGAACGAATGGGAAAAGTTTTCCTTTTTCCCATTCGTTCTCAGTTCAAACTGTTCCTTTACCAATCACTTGCAGCATTTTATTATACTAATCGTATTAGATGACCTGGTTTGATTTTTCGATGTAGCCTTGAGACCGAAAATTCATCTTTCTGTTTGAACTGATTTGAACCTAAAATATTTGAAACCACATCATAAAAACAGTTTCAGTTTTTTTAAACGCAAATTTATGTTTATGTTAGAAAAAAATAAATCCGATATTATTGAAATTAGAATCGCACAAAAATAGGTAAAGGAAGAAGTTTAAGATGTGAATAATACAAAAATGCAAAAGATATTAAACTTTTATTAAACTCGAGTTCTTTCATACTTGTAAAGATGGAATTTTGCAACCGATTCTTCACTCACTCCCCGCTGAACTAAAGTTTTGAAATTTTGCATACTTGCACTATTCTTGATGACAATACAGTATTTTAATATGTTTAGAACTTTATTATCAGTTAATTGATTAATTTAATTTGAATTTGATTCCATACGCGTGGCGCCATCTGGTATTGATTTTGAGAAAAAATGATTATAAGATTTCACAATATTTATAATAGTGGATTCTAAATTAAACACTAAAAAGTGGAAAATCATTAAAATAAAAAATCTACTTTTTAATACACTAATAAAATGTGTTTAAAAATGTCTTCATTAAATTTATTCAGTTATCTGATTAATTAATGTCAGAAAGATATTTGATAAATCTTTTTCAAGTGAAAAACTTATATTCGTTAATTTTATCTGTGTAGAAAGAATGCCATTTTGCCACAGAGTTTGGGGTCGTTAAGTTGCTGAACAGCAAATAACAGAAAAAATATTTTTATGTATGATTAAAAGAGTCACATAAGCAAACGTAGAATAAAAAAGATATTTTATTCGAACACGTTGAAAAGTCGATTTTCGGCCAAAATTCCCATTTTTTTAATTTTTGATGATTTGGATAGTTCATTCATTTACCTTTCTAAATCAAATTTACTTTTGTCGGTACGTTAATTAGAAGACGAGATATTAATTGTTTTATAACAAACCGAAAACCGTAAGTGGGCGTTTAATTAACCGGAAGTTGTTATTTAAAGGGACAGAAACCTGTCAAAAATTCTTTTAAACTGCATTTCTTCAAGTTAATATGATGTTAGTATATTTTTAGGAATCTTTTTAAAGTTTAGATAGTTAATTTAAGCGCGTGGCAAAACAAAAATTTAATTTTTCTCAAAACTAAATGTTATGCATAATTTTCATACTTCAAACATGATAACTCAAGATATTATCATTCGATTGTTCTGAAATTTTGTGAACACTTTCTTCAAATGTGTCTCTAGTGAATGTACTAGAATAATGTATATTGTAACAATATTTTTTTAATTATGGTCTTTTATCTGAAAAATGACATGAAAAATTTGCTGAAAATCTTATAATGATTGTTCTATTAGCTCTAAAATTTTTATTTATACAAAGAATGTTAAGATTCTAGTACAAGCTCAAGTCCATAGTATGTAGTTTATTTTAGTATTAGTTTTATTTGAATTGTTACAAAAGTTTGACCTCTAGCATGTTTGAAGTTTTTGGGAATTTCCTCTAAAAAGCAGCAGAAATTCAAGATTTTTGTAAATTTATAATAATTTATACTCAAAAATCATATTCTAATATTAATCTTTATTAAATTCGAATCTAAAAACATATTTTGGTGTTTCTGTTTCACAATTTTAAAAAAAAGTACTCCGAACGTGTTCGGATACCTTAATATATTAAAAAAACCCATCGTTCTTTGCTCATTACAAGTATCGTGGAAAACTTCTTCCCAATCATTTTCGGTAATTTATGATTTTGTCATTGATCAAAATACATAAAATCTTTTACCTTGAGGGAAATGAGTTCTTTTTTCCTAAAGGAAACTTTAGTGACACTGTCGTGTGCTTGTTAGGTCAAAGCTGCATTACTAGATGTAAAGATATTACCAGAAATAAAGAATGGAAATTTAAGTTACGCACGAGTAGAGAATTATACGTTTCAGCACGAAAATTAAGAAATAGCTATGAAAATAAACAAAACTGTTCCTTGTATACTTCAATAATATCATTTATAACTCCAGAGTTTTTATGAATGTGTCCGTAATGTTGCATGTAAAATCATATGCATTTTCTGAAAATTTTGTACGAATATTCTGGCAGTATTAAAACATGGACGATATTTAAAATTTTTGCATTGAAAAGAACAATTTGAACAAGTTTGAAAACTTTCATAAAATTCGACTTTAAATGATACATCACTATATACGGATTCATAAGGCAAACATTTGGAAAATTAATTTAGGTTTAGAAAACTGAATTTGATTTTATAGTTCGGAACTATTAAATGTGCATCCTCAAAAAAAAAAAAAAAAAAAAAAAATTGTGCGATTCGAAAATCTGTCGACGAATTGCTGAAAGTACTTCGAATATCACCAACTCACAAAACAGATGAATCAATTAAACAAACTAACATAACTAATTAGCTAGTTAAAAACTTTCGATTAAGGAACTTCGGATTGCTCGAACAATTAATTAGATTTGCGATTATCAGACATTCTAAGAATAAATTAAATAAAAGAAATTGAAAATTACGCCTGAAAATTTTCATTAATTAAGTTCTGTTTTAAATTAAACTCGAAAGATTAATTTCATGGGTAATTTTTGTTCCTTTTTGAACAGAACAGAGAGAAAAATCGATGAGTTCTCGCTAACCACAATTAAGTTTATTCACTTATAAATTGATTAGTATTACGAACCATTTTCATTAATAACGTCACTCATTCGAACGGCGCAGCTTTTTTTTATCAATACATATTTTTTTGCTCAATTGGTCAGGAGTACTACATTTACATTCTCGCACTTGTTAGAGAATTCTTTTCTTAGAATTTTATAACCGTTGTGATGTATTTCAGCATAGTATGAAGAATCATGAAGCCTTCTTTATCAAAAATAATACATTTATTGGACATTTTCCACAGCACAAACATGTAAAACAAACACATACACTTACATCACTGACTTCCATCGAATTCCAAGTTCAATCTCTCATTATTCTTTTCCGTTGCTAGGCAACGTTAGCGAAAGACAATATCGTTGCCAAACTATTTTTATTACCTTTAGAAAAGAATTAATGCCAAACGATATTTTTAATTAATTTCTTTTTCAGCCAAACGATATTTTTAAATTAATTTCATTTATGACCAAACGATTTTTTATCTAAATAATTTCTTTTCTTAAAATATTTTAATAATTCTACAAATATATATTTTTTTTATTCGTTACGAAAAAAATTCTCCCTGGAGATTTCGGTCTCCACATTTCATATCTCCCAAAACCATTTTCCGAATTATGTCAGTCTGTGAACGCGATAACTCGAAACCGCAAAGAGCAAGAAGGATGAAATTTGGTGCTTGTTCTTTGAGCCCAAATTGCAGATTTCTACCAAATTTTCCAAAAAATTCACCAAACAGAAGTTTGTCTGAGTGTCTCTCCTCGTGCAGGTAAACACGATAACTCAAACCCGAAACATGGATGAAATTTAGTATGCAGTTTTATCCGCAGAATTGCCAAATTTTGGACTAAATCTTTCAAAAGTTTACTGCGAACGCTAAAATTCAGAAACGCAAAAAGATAGATAAGTGAAATTCAGAATGTGATTTTTATACCATAATTTTAAATCTCTACGAAAGTTACAAAACGCATACTCGATTCTCCGACACTGTAGCATGCCGCGACATATCGTACACGGATACGCGAAAATCGAGGGAAGAGCACTCGAGCTGCTTCATTTTTTGGATTGTACAACTGAAAAAGATATTGGGTATCATAACCTAAGGGATTTTTTTGTTTTTAACAATAAGTGATGTGAACCGTCTTATAAAGAAAATTTTGCTTTTGCTTCCAATTTAGCAACAATTTTTTAAAGGCAAGTCGTTTGGAATATGCTTTTTTTTTAACAGGAATCATATTGAAAAAAAATCATTCGATCGATATTTGGAATCGGTTACAGATTCAAAGAAGTATGAATAAAATGCATTTTTTTTGTTTAAACAAAATAAAAGACAACAATAACAAATGTTTAATTAAAACTAAAACATCGATTCATATAAATTAAGTGTCATTTTGGTTTAACAGAGACCTGTCTAGCAACCGTTGCTCTGTTTAAAAAAATTCACATTCATTCTAATCAGTAAAGTAACAGTTGTTTCTGCATTCAAAAACTTTCGTATGGGAAACTAACGTAACAATAATAGTACTTACAATCTTATTCTTAGTTAAAGAACTCTATAATGGCGCTAATTTATGATCACGTGATACATGTGTCGTGATACGCAGCGTCAATTTCTTGGGGCTGAAGTGAATTGTGGTAAGGTTTCGACTTTGGGACCGGACGGTTCCAGGTTCGAAAACCTGATTCTACAACAGGACTACCATGGGTACTTACGTATTAACGCCACCGAGGCTACAGATTGGCGGTAATGCGCCAATAAAGAGCAATCTTGTTTACAAAAACCGCCAAATTGGCGGCACTTAAAAACCGCCAAATTGGCGTTAATACGTAAGTACAAAAACCGCCAAATTGGCGGCACTTAAAAATCGCCAAATTGGCGTTAATACGTAAGTACAAAAACCGCCAAATTGGCGTTAATACGTAAGTACAAAAACCGCCAAATCTGTAGCCTCGGTGGCGTTAATACGTAAGTACCCTACCATGTAAGTGGGCTTAGTGCCCATTAAAACTGACGTCGAAGATTAAATGTCCTACCACTGATGTGGCTTTGAAGCTTGAACAGGGAGGTGATACGGGTCAAGCATCGTCCTCGTCACCTGACCGCAGTCAAAAATTAAGAGATTCGTTCCAAAATAGCCACCGTGTTCCTTCAAAACGGTCATTAATGTACCTCAACTAACACCGCGTCAATTTAATTTTTGAATCCAATGCGCATCTGACGTCATAGGATACCATAAAACAATGTACAGTTACGCTTTCATGTGACTGTGACGCCTCACTTGAATTGCCTTTGTGATGAAGAAGATTTGCTAGTCATCTAATTTTATCCCAAACCAGTGGCGGTTTTTCGCACAGGTGCCAGAGGCTCTCGCCTCGTGCCTCAAAATCTATTTCACATACATTAAAATGCTAAACGGGTGGCGAATTTACGACATTGGGTGTCAAGAAAGGAGCCTCATACTAATTGTTGCCACTGCCGATATATTATGCACTTCCTGTTTCATTTTATTTCATCATATTTTATCGTTTGGCAACTAGTTTTTTGTTTTGTCTAATGTCTGAAAAATGGAATACCGACTACGAACCATTTTGCTATGCTTTTGAATCAAAATACTCCGTTTCCTGTAAATAGCTATGCTTTTGTTCGTATCGTATATACTCAATGTTGTGCGTCTGAATAAAAAAGGATTAAAATCTACGATTACGTTTACATTTACGACACTAATCTTGCGCCTGTGGCCAAATATTGTCAAAATCCGCCACTGTTCCTAACTGCATTTAGAACAATTAAATTCTCAGACTGTATGGAAACTCTTTAAACTTAAATGGGGAACTCAGAGATAAAGTGGTACAAAAGCCCATGATATTCATTTCTGAGAAAACAGATCTGAAAGTTGGTTAGCTGCATTTAAAATAACTGTGGACTTCTGATTGTTCGTGCTCCCTGGTGGATACATATTGAGATACGGCCTTGATTCATTATTACACACAAAATGTAACATTTCTATATTACCATGGCAGTACGAGTGGAAAATGGTCAAAACATAAACTTAGTGCACCTCAACTCTGAACTCCCAAATAATGGAGATCAACCTTCCTTGACTTAACACATTTTTTCGCTAGACATTCACCATTTCCCAAGAGACAAAACTTTCCTCAGTGTTAGTTAAGCAGAACACACATTAGCACATGCATTAGCATATGTCAAGAATTACTACGTATCTATCAGGAAATGAAGCAGTCGCATGAATGAGATTGAACTTTCTTTCCTTAAGCAACTGCTTCGTTTCGATTATTTGTGAATGGAAAGTTGATTATTTTTAGCCGCGAACAACACAAGTTCGATGGTCTCAACCAAAAACATGCATCGGAAGTATAAAAATACATCGATAACCAGCTGCTACAGTCATGGTCCGATAGCAAATTATGTATGCGCATGCAAATGTGGTCATTGCTTTTCGGAAAGAAGGAAAAGTCTATTAGATAATGTCCTTGAATTTGTAAAAAGGCCGATTTAAACGGAAACATGCATGCAATTAAGCAGCATTTTGTTCCGCTACAAATGATTGGCGTTCACTTTCAGCAACTGTGCTGTCATGAAAAACCAGTTGATGTGGAGTTAAACCATCGGCGTGATAAATTACTAAATGAATAATCTGATTACTGCGGTTCAGTTATTGATGTGTAAGAAGGCAATGAAATTATCACTTAGAAGGGATTTAGAGATATTTTCGCCTTTAGATTACTATTATTATGTGGATAGATTTGGTAACTTAGTTAAGATGGTGTAGAAACAGATGTTAAGCACATTGCGTCAAGAGATCAAGTTAATGATATCGAAATGAAAGGTAATCTATCTGATACTGTATAAATCGCATTTTGGGGATTTTACCAAATATAAATTGTTTTTC
>BGPR01012967.1:8117-21508 GCA_013235015.1 Araneus ventricosus | reverse complement strand
ATTTTATCAGCTGAATTGAATTGACTTCATTTTATCAGTTAAGATGGCGTGGAAACAGATGTTAAGCACATTGCTTCAAGACATCAAGTTAATGATATCGAAATGAAAGATAATCTGATACTGTATAAATCGCATTTTCGGGATTTTACCAAATATAAATTGTTTTTCGCCATGATCGGCCAGGATAATCTTTCATGTCATTATATGTTGATGATTTTTTCGTAAAACGTCAATGAATGGTTAATAAATTTCATTTTATCAGCTGAGTGAATTTTTAAAGCATAAAAACGATTGTTATGAAACAATTTATTTATTATGCTTTAATGAATATTAATTGATGCACTAATAGTTTAATAAATTTATTTAGATACTAATATCATTATTATATTATACTAGAAGGGCTCAGTACCTGTACGTCTACAGCGCTCAGCAAGTTCATATCATTTAAAAGTGTTTGATAAAAAAAGATGGCAAGACTTATACGAACATGGCGCGGTTTCTCGCCAAACTGGGAAATTTCGCCAACCATCCAAAAAGTCGCTAAATATCCGCCATCTTGGATGGTTTCAAGATGGCGGCGATTCTAATGATAGCCATGGCAAAAAATGTAAATAGTACATAAAATTGGATATAGTACATAAAATTGGATATAGTACATAAAATTGCAAATAGTACATAAAATTGTATGAAATTTAGCATGAATTTTCTCAAATTCTGGCAAAGTTTTAGGGTTGACAACAAAATGAAGACATTACCACATTTGGCGAGAAATCAATTGGCGAGGGGAAAAATTCAACTTGGCGGACCGCACCATGTTCTTAAGTCGAGCCAAAAAGGGTAAAAAAAGGGTAATAAAAAATGTAAAAGAGAAAAAGGTAAAATGTAGAGAGATTTACGCTGAAAGAAAATACGAATTATCTCTTCGTGAACACAAATTTGTTGACCCAGAAGCTGCTTTTAACATGATAATGTTTTTTAGGCTGGTATTGTAAATTGTGTGAAGCGAAAATCGTTAAGCACAAAATGTAACATTTTGTTGGAACTGTAGCTATCAAATTTGGCTTGTATTTACTTGAATAATAGGTGCTCACTAAGCAAGGGTTTTTCAAAAATTTAATAATATTATTTAATTAAAATTAAGAAATTTCAAAGTTTTCTCTTACAAACCATCTTTACAACAAAACCCATTTTTACAACACTTAAAAATTTTTAAAAATAATTTTTCAGTGATGCCAATTTTATATGCATGTAATTTTTTCTTCAGCCTTGATACATTTTAAACAATTAATTTGGAACACAATTTGCAATAATTCGTTTTTTTTGTTGTTGTAATGAAATTCAAAATAATTTTATCGTTTCATCAAATCTTTCACTCCCTGCTTTTGATACTGTTAAAGTTAACGTAAAAAATAGCTTTCTTTGGGCAGTACTTCCAAAACAGAATTTCCTATTTCGCTTTTTTTTATGATAATTTTTTTTGCCTCGCCTTCTTTCTGTAAATTGTATGATTAAAATTCGTTACGCACAGACTGCAACGATGTTTTGTACTAGAGGTTTAAAATTTAAAGGGAGAAGGCGTTCCTTCAAACAGATAACCATAATTAATAAATATTATAACTACTAATGACAACTAGCCAATTAATTGAGTCAATTTTTGCTATAGTATTCATTTTAAAAAACCTCACTAACACAGCAAACTCTAAATATATCATTGAAAACGTGGTCATCTCAGTCAGGAAAGAAGCATTGATCAAATTCAATTAGGGAAGAAACAACACTTATTAATACGTGAGAGAACGATAAGGAATTAAGCTGTCGGGTTGTTAATCCCCTTAGCTAGGTGATCGATTTGCAGCATCGCGCCAATGAATCATTATCTGTGTATTTTCTGTGGCTTCCATTTCCTCATAGACTGTGCAGCCAAGCTTTCGATTCATGACTCTCTTAAAAACTGAAGAAATTTCTTCATGACACAGGAAGTTCTTTGTGAATATTACGAATTTAAATATCGCAGTTTATTTAAAACTTTACATGTCTATCTGTGTTGCAGGAACCTATTTTGAGGGTCATAGTTAATAATTTAATTAATAATTTTAATGCTAAATCTTTCTCAGCACCTAAGAATAAAATTTCATTGCAAATTTTCCGTCATTGACTTGCACCAGAACACATTACGATGTGGTTATTACTTCAAAGCTATTGTTTAGCATTATAGCTATTGTTAATTTTTATTTTATTTTTTTAGTTTTTGTTAAAGCTATTGTTAAACCCTCCGCGCTTTTGCGCATGCGCCGGGCGGAGTTATTTTCATCAAAATAGGGAGAAAGTGAAGAATGGAAGGGTGATGTTTACATTTTACTGAGCGTGATCTAACAAAGAACTCCGGAAATGCGTTCATATGAATCATTGCCTGACACCCCTTTCCTGCGTGAAATCGTCTAAAAGTGGTAGTCTCGGAATCCGTTGTTGAACAGTAGGTGCAAGGTGGACTCTGTTCATAATCCACGTCACGCGCGCCACGCCAATTTAATTTTGAGATCCATTAGGCATTTTGCAGGAGAGAAAAGGTCATAATGTTATAGGGTGACGTTTGCTTCATAAAGGCAGTTACATCTGACATGTGACATCATGCCACGTGAGTTATGCGCTGGAAGTATAATTTTAGTAACAGAGATTTGGACATGATACAGATCTCTAAATCCGATGTTTAGATCACAAATCAAGTTTCCCCCACCTGGCTCGCTCCGCTTTCGAGTTATTGTGTTCACATACACACAGACGGATAGGCAGACACATAGACATAATTACAACCAGCGGGAGTGGTCTCCCCTAAACTTTCTCGTATACTTTCTAAGTGGAGATTCGTCAAAATCTCGAGTTCGAATTGTTTTGACGATTACAATACTTTCTCTTTGTATACTTCGTATACGAGAAAGTGAAACAAAAAAACAAACAAACCTGAAATCAAATATGTGTTGCCACGTTTCAAAAAAATATTACTTTGAAGCAGGTGCGATAAAATAGGCAATGCAATGAATACTAAAGCGAACATTCTGCTTTGGAATTGAATTCCCAAGAAAACAATTTATACTACCACAACCGTAACAATTGCAAAAGCGCGTGAATGAAAGATTTGCTGAAATAATGAGATCGGTTTGATTTACAACAATAAAAAAATTGTTAACAATTGATGCTTGAAAACATTATTTATTGTTGTAAATAAAATTTACAACAATAACAGATTGCTACCAATACGCATGCGCATGAGAATCGGATTAAAAGAAATTGAATATGCAATTTGAACGCCTCTTTTTGACGGATTTGGTCCAAACTTTTATACGGACCTACATTCATAACGATAAAACTGTGTACCAAATTTTATCCATTTAGCTATTCAAGTTTTTGAGTTATAGCGTTCACATGACCGCGGACATACAAATAGACAGACTTCCCGTTGACGGATTTTGTTCAAAATTTGATAGAAACCTACAAATTATGTTCAAAGACCACATACCAAATTTCATCTCCGTAGCTCTAATGGTTTTCGAGTTATCGTGTTCACAGACAGACAGACATAATTCCAAAATTGTGTTTTTCGGACTCGGGGAGGTCTAAAACGTGGAGATCCGTCAAAATCTCGAGTTCGAATTTTTTGACGATTACAATACTTTCTCTTTGTACTTCGTATACGAGAAAGTAAAAATGGCTTTTTGAGATTGAAAAGATCTAAAACTTGGAGATTCATTAAAATCTGAATTTGTTGACGATCACATGACAGTAGAACCTCGATTATCCGTGCTTCTATCGACCAAAGTCTCCTTCACCGAGGATTCAGGAAGTTAATAACAAAGGCGGAGAAAAACAAAGTTCAATTTTTTAACATTTTAATAGCTATGCGAGGAAGTTTCATGCATTTCCACGAAAAAAAAAGTGGCACCGTAAATGTGTCGAAAGAATTCACGTTGCTGAGCCGAGGAAAAATATTGTTTTGAGAACACTGCTGAAGAATCATCGGGAATATACAAAGGAAACAGCGAAAATCAGGAACATTCGCGAATCCTCTTATAAAAACTGGTTCAAGAAATTTACGTGAGAAGTTTGATGGCTAATAAAAGAATCTGTTAAAATGTTAAAACGTGGTCGGACTTGCGGACTTCTTTTAATAATTTCAAATAAACAAACCCGGAGAACCTCGTCAAAAGAAACCATGATTTAAAATTTAGTCTAAATTGACCGAGTTTTCGATTATCCGATGTAATAACAGTCACACTCAGTTAGGATAACCGAGTTTTTACCGAAATTTTTTTTTCTACATTTCGTATACGAGAAAATAAAAAAAAGGACACCATCTATTTCTAATAAAATATTCTCCACGCATTCAGAGAAAATTGAGCACCCCTTTAAATGTTACAGAATTCGAAATTTCAGAAGTCTCATGTTCTGCTCCGAAGATGCTAATAACGCAATAAAGCAGAGATATTTCGTAACACTCTTTGTCCCATTCTTCTGAAAGCATTTTGTGTGACAGATTCAACGAGCACGCAGAGCGGAACCAATCTCTTTAGTATGCTCCAAAGAGTTCGTTCCACTTGAAAGCTGGACGTTTACTGTGACATGGTGGGAAGAATAAGAAAAAAATTCAATTGTATCTTTCAACCCCATCTTTAATCCGTTCGTAAACTTTCACTCTCTGCACTAAACGCAAGTGGGACGTTTTTTAGTTTTTCTTTGTCGTCTATATCTTGTTTTTTTCTCTCTTTACCTGACGAAAAAGGAAAGAAAATGTAAAGCGAAACAGCAAAATGGCGTCTAATATGGTAAAATGGTTCGGCAATTGACCGATAAAACACGTGTTTGTCGGACTCGACGTTTCGCGGTTGAGTGTCGCCCTTTGGAAATATAAAACAAAGCGGGGAATGCTTGAAAATGACTGGGAAGGAATATTTTGCTTGAAGAATTTTTGCTTTCTGGCTTATACTAACTAAAGTACTAGCAGTACGCGCACGGCGTTGCCCGTGGAATCAGGACTTCAACAAAATGAAAAAGCACACACACGCACACAAAACCAGCGGGAGTGGTCTCCCCTAAACTTTCTCGTATACTTCCCAAAAAGGTGCCATTTTCCCTCTAACTAGGGTTGCCGAACGTCCCGTATACTATTTGTCCCGTTTGCTTCCTAAACTCTGAGTCATTATAATTTTAAAATGATCTGCGCCCATTTTTATGATTATGTGTAAAAGGAAAATGATAACAATTAAAAAAATTTCGCAAGTTAATTGCGCAAATTTATTTAAAGTTTTTGAGAACGAAATCTTACAACAAATAACACGCAAGATTTCAACCATACCATCCATCTGGAGAATGTCAGAACGAAGTTTCTGGTTCAGGGGGCTGCCATAATTTCCGAAAAGCGTCCGAAGCTACAATTTCCTTCGTAGACCTCCAAGGTCAAAAGCCAAATATACTGACTTCAGTAAAATAAGCGAAACGCTCGCCAACACACAGTCGTAATGTGCATTTTGAACCAAATATGCAATTTGAATGCCTTTTTTTCAACGGATTGAAACGAAATTTGAGCACAGATCTATAATTAATATTAGCAAACATCTTACTAATTTTTATTCTTCTAAGCCAAAGGGTTTAGGAGATATAATTTTTACAAGTATGCGATTATACAGACCGACAGACAGTCAACCCTTTGACGGATTTGGCCCAAAATTTTATATGGACCTACATTCATGACGATAAAACTGTGTACCAAATTTTATCCATCTAGCTATTCAAATGTTTGAGTTATAGTGTTCGCATGACCGCGGACATACAGACTGACAAACTTTACGTGGACGGATTTTGTCCAAAATTTGACAGAAACCTACAAATTATGTTTACGTACCAAATTTCATCCCCGTAGCTCTAATAGTTTCCGAGTTATCGTGTTCACAGACACACAGACATACAGGCACACAGACATAATTCCAAAATTATGTTTTTCGGACTGAGGGAGGTCTAAAACGTGGAAATTCGTCAAAATATCGAGTTCGAATTTTTTGACGATTACGATATTTTCTCCTTGTATACTTCGTATACGAGAAAGTAACCAGCGGGAGTGGTCTCCCCTAAACTTTCTCGTATACTTTCTAATTGGAGATTCGTCAAAATCTCGAGTTCGAATTTTTTGACGATTACAATACTTTCTCTTTGTATGCTTCGTATACGAGAAAGTAAAAACGGCCACAATGACACGAAAAAGTTTTGATAACAAAATCCAAACAAAAGATACACATTATTGATTTTCTCGCTTATTGTCCTTCGCGATAATGACATTTCAACTGCAGGAAAACACTACAGGTACGTTAATCCATAACAGTGTTAAAAAATTGAACGTGAAAATCATTATTATACAGCAAGCAAAATATGCGAGACAAAGAAACACGTTAAGACACTACCAGAAATAATAATCGAAGTCATTCAGTTTAGTTTTCCTGCGCTCTGCATCGCCAGCCAATGAAATTGCAACAATGCATTCTGGGAGCGTTTACTTGCTCCAAAGCTCGCTAGCGAAACAAGACCTGGAACTGCTCAGGGAAAAATTAATTAAAAAAAAACGGGAAAAGATATTTTAACCGTCTTTGTTTTAAATCCGACAGAAACGTCCCAGTTATAAGTTTAAAAAAATTGAAAATGATAGCGGTATTAGAACGTTGGATGCGAGAATTTTAAGAAATCCGAATGAAAAATTAACATAAAAGTGACTAATTTTCAAAAATTTCTCAAAATTCAGTAAATTACGTTAGACGTTCCAAAAAAACTTCATTAGAACCGAAATCATTTGCTCTTTCCGATGATGTGTCTATTTTTTTGTACATTTATCCTAAACCATGCTATTCAGAAATCAGTGTGAAAAATCATCCAAAATAACACAAAATATTAAATAAAAAATTGTATAGATAAAATTTAAAAATTCGGGCTTCGAGGTGCAATGAGTCACCATCACTACTACCTGTGTGCCAAATTTTATGGCTGTAAGTGCGATGGATTCGTCTGGACATCGCACACACACAAACATTATCTTTTATAAGTATAGATACATAAAGAATGCACTACAGTCGACCAAAAATTCGAACTCGAGATTTTGACGAATCTCCACGTTTTAGACCTCCCTGAGTCCGAAAAACACAATTTTGGAATTAAGTCTGTCTGTCTGCGAACACGATAACTCGAAAACTATTAGAGCTACGGAGGTGAAAGTTGGTATGTGGTCTTTAAACATAATTTGTAGGTTTCTATCAAATCTTGGACAAAATCTGTCAGCGGGAAGTCTGTCTGTCTGTATGTCCGCGGTCATGCGAACGCTATAACTCAAAAACTTGAATAGTTAGATGGATAAAATTTCATACACAGTTTTATCGTCATGAATGCAGGTCCGTATACAATTTTGGGCCAAATTCGTCAAAACGTTGATTGTCTGTCGGTCTCCAACGAGTCCGCTATCTCCACGCGCATGCGTACTGGATGCAATCTTCTGTGCACGATATTTATTGACTTCTGCTTGGCGCTCTTTTTCATCCGATTATCCATGCGCATGCGTACTGGTAACAATCTGTGCACGCGGAAGGATTATGTGACTTTGTCCTTGAGCCAGCAAGAGTTGAAATCGGTACGCATTGAATCGGAAGGCATCTCTTTGAATTTGATTCTTTACCTAAATATTTTCTGATAGACATTGGATCCTGGGTTACAATAGGTTCGAATTTTTTATCCACGCGGGGGGGAGGGGAAACAGCACCTTTTTCGAGAAGTATACGAGAAAGTTTAGAGGAGATCACTTCCGCTGGTTGGAATTAGGTCTGTGCGTCTTTTGGTGTGTAAATATGTAACAATAACTCATAAACCCAGGGCTAAATGGATGAAATACCGTATGTGACTTTTTATACCAAAGATTCGCATCAAATTTTGGTTAAAATACATAGAAAGGGGGAAACATTTTTTCTACACTTAATTTTCTTCATTATACTACCTACACTAGTGCTAATGTGGGAAGGGCCTCACAGTTTTGAGAAGTAGTGAGATGGCAAGGGCGATATCAGAGCCCCCCCCTCTGAAAACTTCGAAGCCAGCTAAAGGATAGGATAGGATAGGATAGTAGTAAATTTTATTGGCACAAAAACCATGTTTGGCTATGCTGCGCCATACCTAAGGTAAAATTATAGCCACAAGACAAAATGCTAAATCAGAAAGTGACAGTGTAATCCATAGAAACAATGAAAGGTATGAGAAGCTAGTTTAGCAATGTCTCTGAGACAAAAGGTTAAAAACATTTTGTAGAATTTTTTTTTTTCAAAACGCAGTGAATTAAATTTGTGACATAAAACCAATAGTACTAAGAAAAGCAAACAAATTTTTTGAGGTGTATTGCTCAGGATAGTTCTTAGATCTACACAGTTGGAGTTAAAAAAACACGTTAGCGATGACGGTTAAAATTGGGACATTTGGTTAAAATATGATCTACCGTATTAGGTATATTTCATGATGTACACATTGGGATAGGTTCTTGGAATAATAAGTACCTGGTATGCCCAATACGTAGGCGAGTTAATGTAGCATCAGCCTTACGATATGGTAAAATTGGCCAATTTGCAATTACAGGTTTAACGTTGTGAAGTTTATTATGTATTTGTTCGTTCCATAGTTCTTGCCACTTATTAATTACTTTCTGCTGCACAATCTGGCACATGTCCGAATAAGGGACAGAACCCAGACATGCAGCATTGTCTGCTTTCTCGTTGCCCGGAATCCCAACGTGACTAGGAATCCAGCAGAAAACAATCTCAAACCCCCTGATTTCCAGATTTCGTAGAATATCTACAATATCTAAAACAATAGGGTGAGAAGTAAAATCTACTTGATTCAGTTGCTGCAGCTGACTCATGCTATCGCTATATACGCAGAATTTTCGATTGTCGCTACGGGAAATCCGTTGTAAGGTATAAAGTATGGCCATCGCTCCTGCACTATAGACGCCAGTTAGAGGATATTTTGTCCTCGACAGATTTAACAAACATCACGCCAACAGTGGACCTCTGATCCCGAACCTGCTCTCTTTTCTTCGTCCGAAACTATGCCATCAAGACGAAATCGAATGGTTCTCTTGCGCTCGGTACTGAAAACAACGTTTCCTGATTTCGTTACCTTCTAGAAGTTTTAAAAAATGATTTCAATTATTTTACTAAGAGTTCGAAAACAAAATTTCGATATTATAGTTCATAATTTTTGATACCTCATTGATACTCCATTCGCTTATATTCCGTATTAAAATTCCGTCTGAGACTTTTAAACGAAGATCTTCAAGAAATTTGGTTTAAATCCATCGGAGGGAAGAGATATTTTTTACATTTAATTTTCTTCATTATTCACCTATACTAGTGTTATATATATTATACTACATTTGCTAATAAATTATGTTTTACAATAAAAAATGCCCCAAAAAGATATTTAAAATGCTTGACAACATGCTAATAATATATAGGTCGCCATTTTTTATAAATTTCTAGGACAACGGATGCCATTAAAAAAGGAATTCTTCTTTCTAAGTAAAAGACAGTTGAAAGCACATAGATGATTAAAAAATTGTGAGATGACAAGGACGTTATCGGAGCCCTAACCATCTTTTCAAAACTTCCAAACTTGACAGAGGAATGTTGTCCTTGATAAATATAACACATCTACATCATCACGCCAACGTACACAACGGATCTTGGATCCCGAACATTCTATCCTTTCCTAGTCCGAAAGTATGTCATCAATTTGAAATCGAACGGTCCTCTTGCGCTATGTACTGAAAACAACGTTTTCTGATTTTGTTACCTTCTAGAAGTTTAAGAAGACGATTTTAATAATTTTTCTAAGAGTTTGGAAGTAAAATTTCCTTATAATAGTTTGATACTACATTCGCTAATAAATTATGTTTTACAATAAAAAATGCCCAAAAAGATATCTAAAATGCTTGGCAATATGTTAATAATCGATATTTTTTTATAAATTTCTAGGGCAACGGATGTCATTAAAAAAGAAATCCTTCTTTCTAAGTAAAGATAGTTGATACCACATAGATGATCAAAAAATCAGATAAATTTTGTTATCTTTCCTTTTTGTGGCAACAGGACAAATAATCGCTTGCGAGAAGATTGTTAGGAAAGCAGTCGAATATTCTTTCCTGAAACGTGAAGGAAACTCCAATATTTCTTATGACATGCCATTGTAACGCCGTTATTTGCATGACAATGATTCAGTAAAGCACTCAATGTTGGTATTGTTAAGAAAGCTTGTCGTGCTGATAGTTAAAATCCACGGAATCGTGTAACTACGCAGCGCAGAAGGAATCTTATTTTGCAATTATTTCACTAGTAAATAAGTTTAAATTTATGGGCAAAACTTTCTGAATGAATTGAGTAGTTTATAACTTTCTGCTGAAGAATACGACGAAGTTTTCCAATAGGAAGCCTACATCAAAACGCGAATCTTGAGATACAGTTTATCTAGGAAAACATAACAGTCAGAAATTTTAATGCCGAAGTTACTAAAATTTATTATTTTATAACGATTAGTCTGTTCAGCACCTGATAGGAGCATAATTAGGTGTAATTTTTAACACCGACCCCGAAAAGTCCTTAAAATGGTACCAGGTACAAGACAAAGTTCAATTTATTACTGTGAGGAAGAGTCAAAATTTATGGTCAACAGTATATACTTTAGGATACAACATGAAGCTGATTAAAATTTATTTCACATTTAACACTAACTACTTTTATCTGATTTAGGAAATTTTTCATTAATCTTCTCTTGATATTCGTACTCAAGGGTTCCTTAAATTTTAGAAAATTTTGTAGAAAAACATAAATGAGCTGAAAACCAATATCTGCGATTCAAGTTAGTGCTAACAGTTGAACCAAATTAAGGTTAATAGCTCGACAACAACAACCTTTTAGTACCGTAACCTTTTCATCCGCCACTACAATACAAAGAAATGACTCTCCTGAGCGGTTGTTGCTTAGAATCATTACAGAAAGCAATTTACTGCTGACAATAGTTCTTAGAAAGAACAGTACTTTGATAGATAAAAATAAAGTAAAAAGAGTGTAAGAAAATGCTAGAGCTCAAATAGCAGAAAATTCTAGAATTCCCTCAAGAAAGTGCTTTAAAAATAAGTGCCAATGTTTTAATTTAAAATGATACGTATCTAGGGCATTGTGCTAAGTATCTTTTTCTTCAGAAAGCATTGGTGTCTTGTAATTTTATCTCGTACCAGTGGCAACTCGGTCAGCATATTTCCCGACGTGCCCCAGGAGAATAAGAAAACAACAATAATTCTGGAATAGTGCGAAGATTGCAATTTTATCGTAGTTGTCTTATCTCTTAGTTTCTTACAACTGAGCTTATCTCCCACTGGATTTCTTTATCTTAACTTTTTCTTCAGGTTAAAGATCATTTTTGAAATAATCCTCAGGGTAAATTAAGATAAAAATTACTTACCAACTATAACTTGTTTTGCTGTTGTAGATGTACTTTTTAATAAATAATCCAGTCTTAAATCATTTTTAACGTTTGATGATTTGAGGCACAAGCTGAGTTTTCACACACAAAAAAAGCATAGCGATTTCCAATAAATATTATTAAATTTCAAGCTTTTAGGACTAATAGAGTAAAAAAGAAATATAAAACTTCTTTATTCTGAGACATTAATCCAATGTGTAGAAGAAGAAGTTAGTTGTGAAGACAGTTATTTTCACAGCTTAATTTAAACACGTTTCGGCATACGAGCGTTGGCATATTTAAAAAAAATTCTTTTCATATATGAATATCGAAATATATCAATATTTTTTTCTAAAAAACAGCTAGAGTATCCTGGATATAGAGAGGGTATCCCAGATAGACTCGCATATTTTGCCACTGTGAAAGCTTAAATAATTGTCGATACATTTACCTGCGAGTGTATTCATTAACAGAATCAATACACAATGTCAATGTTTTAGATTTTTATTATCCTTCTTTCATGTACTGATTCTTACTTATTTTGGTAAATTTTATTAACGGTAAAATAATTTAGTATATTTTAATGGGTAACATGCGAAATTGTTTTCATCGCATTTTATTCGTAAGTTTCAATACTATGAGTCGATTATCCCTCTCGAGTATTAGACATGTTGACCTAGTCGGCCACAACTAATAAAACATAATGCGCGCACTCATATCCATCTCAGCGCTTTTTCTCAAAGAGGAGTATCTCAGTAAATGCAAATACAGTAAAACTTCAATTAACCGTCAGTTTCTATTATCCGTGACCGTCTAAAACCAGCGGGAGTGGCCTCCCCGAAACTTTCTCGCATACGAATAGTAATGTGGGGTGGGTAAACACTCAGTAGGTAAATATTCTTGGGGTATTTACCCAAGGCCTAGTTATTTTGCAAAAAAAATTATAAATGGTGATTTACAATGAAACATATAAAATTCATGAATTCCTGAAATTTAATATTTTGTAAAAAGAATTGCGTATGTTCTCAATTTTTACGCGCGCTGAGGTACCACAACTTTATTTAAAGTTTTTGAGTGAGAAATCTTACTACAGATATCACGAAAGATTTCACCATACCTTCCATCTGGAGAATGTCAGAACGAAGTTTCGATTCGGGTTGAAATAATATCCGAAGCATGTGTTTGCAGCTCGCTACAATTTCCTTCGTAGACCGCCAAGGTCAAACGCGAACCATACTAACTTAAGTAAAACAAGTATGCGATTATACAGATCTGCAGACAGTAACCCATTTGTTAGATTTGGGCCCAAAATTTTATACGGACCTACATTCATGATGATAAAACTGTGTACCAAATTTTATCCATCTAGCTATTCAAGTTTTTGAGTTATAGTGTTCGCATGACCGCGGACAAACAGACTTCCCGCAGACGGATTTTGTCCAAAATTTGATAAAAACCTACAAATTATGTGTAAAGATCACATACCAAATTTCATACCCGTAGCTCTAATAGTTTTCGAGTTATCGTGTTCACAGACACACAGACAGACATAATTCCAAAATTGTGTTTTTCGGACTCAGGGAGGTCTAAAACGTGGAGATTCGTCAAAATCTCGAGTTCGAATTTTTTGACGATTACAATACTTTCTCTTTGTATATACTTCGTATACGAGAAAGTAAAAATGTTTATAGTATTACAATACATTTCTGTACAATACCACTCTTATATTGAAGTCTATATTGATCTTTTTGTAAACTTAAATGCAATATGTATGCATTATTCACTTTTTTAGGATTTTATTTTCACTTTTATCCCAAGCCAGCAGTGAAATAATGTTACGTTACTACGTCACCGTCACATTA